>JARHVA010011083.1:0-94757 GCA_037957365.1 Torreya grandis
ATGATGAAACAAGTGATTATTAATATTTAACTAAATTTTATAGAGGTGTAAAAACATTTTAAGACGTTTCCCACCTTTCTTTCCCTACAACTTATTTATTATCTCTTATTTAGATGTTAGGAAATGATGATTGGGCAGTTACAAAGAGGTTTCAACATTGTAAAAGTAGTCTTATTTTAGACAAGGTGTATAGGCAAGAACCAATATCATGACATTTAAAAAGTATTATATGACATGAGAGACCCTTATTAAATTAAATATAGACCTTCATGCTGGATCTTATCTCAAAGATTCATATTAAAATATTACAATAAATAATACAGGGAAAAGTAAAGAAAACCTTAAACTTTCCAAATAAACCTTAACTTCACCAAAATGTCTACAATTAGATGTTATTAACTTACTGGTTCTTCTCCTTGGTCAACTTGTTTAGCTTGGAACACATTTTTCCTTGAAGGGTCACCATTCTTCTTCTTTGATCATGATTCAATATTAGCCTTGACTTCACCCTCAAACCTTAACCTTGTCAAAACTACCTTAAATTTTGATAAACATATGAAGGGGACCATGTTCAATGACTTTGATGATAAGACTAGATGATTTGACTCCATTTCTAACTATACCACTATAATATACTTATGAAAGCTACTTAGAATGACATAAATCCTATTACTATGAGACCAACCATGACCAAAAAAGACCCTTATGATGTCTATCAACAAATTTAATATCATGATGAATAAATTTTTAAATTATACTTACCAATGGTGGCCAATTGTGGCTAACAGGTTCCAACACCAACTCAAGTATGTAGCTAGCATGATTCTTTTATTTTGTAATATATTTCATATCTAAAATTTATTTTCATTCAAATTTGATGCATTGGAAATATATTATACCAAGGATGGTATTTTATTAAATTATTAGAGCAAAAAAAAATCATATATTTTATGTAAAATCCAACTAGAAAAATAGGGTACCATTCACACCTCAAGAGATGACAGGAGCAATTTTTTTCTTTTATTTTATCTTTCACATCTGGACTCCGTTTTGGTTCTCATTCAATGCATTGGAAATAAATTATCCTAAGGAACATATTTTCATAAGGGATAAAATTCCAAAAAATTATATATTTCATGTAAAATCCAACTAGATAAATAAGGTATCATTCACACAAGTGTGCAACAGGTGTAATTCTTTCATTTTGTCATATTTTTCACATCTAGACTCAATTTTAGTTCTTGTTTGATGCATTAGAAATATATCTTACCAAATAAAATATTTTTTCATAGTATAAATATCCAAAACTTAATATATTTTATTTAAAATCCAAATGGATAATTCAGGTATCATTCACACAAGTAGGAGGTAGGTACAATTCTTCCATTTTATCATATTTTTCACATCCAAACTCTATTTTGGTTCTCATTTGATGCATTAGAAATATATTATCCCAAGGAACATATTTTTCTAGATGATAAAAACCTCAAAATGAATATATTTTATTTAAAATCCAACCAGAGAAAATAATTATAATTCACATGAGTGTGTAGCATGTGCAATTCTTCCATTTTGTCATATTTTTTACATCCAGACTTTGTTTTGGTTATCATTTGATGCATTCTAAATATAATTTTCTAAGGATAATTTTTTTCTAAAGTATCAAAGTCACAAAATTCACATATTATCATTACAAAACTTTGGATCTAGGAAAGCACGACTTAGAAGGTGCATGGGTATGTCAGACATGCAAGTCCACTAGGTAAATTGGGCACACTAAAATATAATAGAAAAAACATAATTTTTTTTTTCCCCAAATCTTTCACAAATGGACTCCATTTTGGCTCCTATTTGAAGAGTTTGAAATATATTGGAATGAGCAATCCAATTATGTGAAATATTTGATCCTTAGAGGAAAATTTTGGTTTGAAAATAAAGAGGCATAAATTTTGTTCCAAAAATACCTCATAACCATGCTAGGTGTGAATTCTCTATTTTATCATATCTTTCACAACTAGAATCTATTTTAGATCTTGTTTGAAGTGATAGAAAGATATTTGAAGGGGAAATCTAATTATGTGAAATTTTTTATCTTTAAATACTTTTTTGGATGGGTTTATTTCTCATCTTGTAGTCAAGTGTCCCTTTGTAGGCCTCAGTTTCATTGTTAATGTGTTGAACATAAATGGTGAGACTATGAATATTTTTTTATATTATTTGTAGACTATACCACCTAATGGATAAATCTTGATGGGCCTACTTGGTTCTTTATTTAATTTAATATATATATATTTTGTAATATTTAATTCACTTTAGTAAAAATTGAAAGGTGAATGTAAAAATAGAATAGGAATCTTCAAAAGAGCAGTTACAAGCTCTTGGGGAAGGTTTGGTTGCAACTTTGAGCGTTGCATGTGCTTTTATAGATTTGTTAATGGAACAGAAGAAAATTTATTAAATCATTATTTGGCTTTGTGGGTTTTAATGCTCTTTAGTTGTTAAATTTACATTTTTGTTTTAAGATAGAGAAGCCATTAAAATTATACACTTTTCTTAGTTTTTTGCAACTCACAAAGTTTCAAAATTTTGAGTTGAAAACCCTAGGTATGGGTTTTGTACCAAGTGTACCAAATCTAAATTTTGAGAAGGATTTATACTAGATCTAAATTTTGAGGAAATTTTATGCTTTCAAGCAAGCCATTTTATTCCCATACATCTATTTTTCCTCATTTTTATTTCATGTGAGAGGAATAATTTCTATCTACTTCATTTAAATCTAAGTTATTGTAATGGTTCTATAAGTTTATTTTGTCATGAGTTTCTCACCTTCGCATCCATCCTCCTCCTTTCTTCTCCCATTTTCAAATTTCACCATTTCTCAACTATGTTTATTTTTAATGATTTCTTGTTAAAAGTACACAAAAACCCATAATCATAATATGGATTTTCCCCTCTCAAATTTAAATAAATTCACCATCTCAATGGTGATTAATCCATTTGCTGAAAATTTTGTATTATTTCCCATTAGGATATCATAAAACCAAGAAAAACTTAAGCAACATAAAATTTTGCAAATAGTTTTTGGTGACTATGTCTGGAATTGAATGGTGTATTTGGTTTTCAAATTTTGAATGGAATCTTCCCATATAAAAGAATGATTTTCAAATCCATTTAATTGAATCCTGAAATTAATGGAACTTACCCATGCTTTTGATATTTTGAACATTGCTATCACTACCCAATTCTGATTTTTTATTGTGAAAATTGGTAACATGAATAGTCGCTGGCAAAGAGAAGAAATAAAAAATAAAATAATTATAAATCAGCTTAAACTAAGGATTGATTGAGTTTTTTCAAATGATGATATGGTAAAAAATATTTTCCTCTTTATCTCTATTTCCAAATAAAATCCAATTTGTGAAATTTTTGATGATCCCAAGAGAGTACATTTTTTGAATGTTTTATATGGAGATGTAAAAATCAAAAGAATAAAAAATCACCCACTCCAAAACTTTCACAAGTTGGAAAAAATACAAAAATAACAAGTTCCTAGAGTTGGGAATTAAAGTGATGATTTGGATTCCACCATAGTGAACACTCCCATAGATAACTCAACTTATTGAATTTAGTGTTCTAAAGAATATCTTGACCATTTAGTACAATAAATATAATTTATGTAATAATGCTTTTAAAATCCATTTTTAACTTCTTTCAAATAAAAAGAGATAAATATAAATCAGGAACAAGAATTTGATGGGGTTTAACATCATGAAATTTGGATTTCAAATAAATATTTTGAAACCTCTAGGGATTTTTTTCTATGTGAAAATATAAATGAGCATTCTTCTTCACCCAAATGTTTAGAAAGATTATATTTTAGATGAACTCAATAATAAATAGGTGATGTGCTCCCCCTTTACTTCCCTAATTTAGGAAAATCTCTCTAGAGGAATGACAAACAAAAGGGATGAATTTATCAACCAGCATGAACATGATCACATAGTCATAGAACCTCCTGATCATGAGTCCAATATGCAAACAAATAAAATGGAAACTTTCCCACTTCAAGACCTAGTTGATCAAGTTCAAGAAGAATAAGTCCACAATGGTGTGTATGAGAACAATGGATTGATCTATGTTTTAGAGGAAAACATTTCATCAATGGAAACATCATTCCCATTCACTCATTGCTTCAAATAAGTTCTAGATAACCTAGCCCAAAAGGATAAAATATTATAGGAACATATTTCTTCCAAGGAGAATGAAATGAATAACCTTATATTACTTATTAAAGAGTGGGTAGATAATAATAAGGTAGATATCAAACCTATTTTATTTATTGTAGAATCATGTTTGCTATGAGTTTTTCAAGAAAAATATCAAACTCAAGAGAAATAGGAATATATTTGCATGCACAAAGGTGATGATTTGGTTTATTTTAAATAGGGAGACACTATAGTGGTAAATGAATTGCATGCCTTCTCCTACTAATTCAAACAATGTCTATACAACTCAACTCAAGAAGGAGAAATCATTAAGGGAAGTTATAAGAATCTACTTTTATAAATTTTAAAAGAGCATAAGCTAAATCATGAGTGCCACATCATATTTATGGGTGAACATCATATACTAGTTAATTTGAGCATAAAAAAATCCAAACTATTTTCCCAAAGGCTCTTGTGTTTCCATCTAGGTCATGCCTTCATGTTACATATGTCTCTTGATGCCTCAGTCTCATTTAATGTGATAATTTCTCCCAAGGCATTAAGAAAAGGCTTGTATTTTTCTAAACCTATTAATGGGTTTGTAAACCCCTACCAGGTCTATGTTTTTTGTCAAGTGTATAACCATTTTGGTTTTTTCTCTTCCCTATTATTTTATCTTTTTTGTGTTCATGTACACTCAATAAATGTAATATCATTGTGGTTTTTCTCCTTCCCTATGTTGGATATAATTTTAAGATTTAAATCCATTGATAGGACACTTCTTGGTCATATCCTTATAGCATGAGCACATCCATTATTGGAGGATTAGAGATATCATGAGTTATTTAAAGATCCACTCTAAGTAACATTGTTTTCAAAGGTGTTCAAATAAATCAAATTATGTTAATAAACATAAGGAAAAAATTTCCTCATATATCCTTCCAAGCATCTAAAAATTACCATAGTTTCAACTCAAACAAGTAGGTTTAGTTTTCAAGGTGATGGTTTGGCTCAAAAACTTGTGTTCATTTCCCATACGATTGGGATAGGTGAACTAGCTACCGATTGGTTAAATCAGGACATGAGTGTGTGTTATGCATCATCTACTAAGATTTATAGAAGGAAAATATATAGAGATTACAAGGTAATGATCTACCTCGATAATGCTTGTTCATTCACATATGATTGGGATATGTGAATTGGCTACTAGTTGGTTAGATCAGTATTTGCATGTGCATTACACCCTATCCATAAGGTGGATAAGGCACTAGTCACCAAATAAACTAGATTTATCATGAAATTTAAAAAAATCCTATCTGGAGAAATCGAAAGCTTGGCACTAGGTCAACTAAGCCTCATGGGTATACCAAGTGTGATTTTTCTCCTTGCATATTTTAGGTACTTTAAGTCATAAAATCTGGAATTAATTTTTAAAATCATTTATCATTGAAATATCTTCTACTTTTTACACTATAAAAACTTTCATTTTTGATAAATTGGAACTTTGACATGGTATCAACACCAACTCAAGTACGTGATAAGAAGGATTCTTCTATATTGGAATATTTTTCACATCCATATTACATGGTCATTCTCATTTTATGCATTGGAAATATATTTTACTAAGTATCATCTTTTATTAAATTATAATATTTCCAAAATCTATATATTTTATGTAAAATTCAATCCAAAAAATTAGGTACCATTCGCACCTCAAGTGCACGACAAGTGTAATACTTTCATTTTGTCATAAATTTCACATCGAGTTTTTGTTTTGGTTCTAATTTGATGTGTTGGAAATATGTTTTCCTAAGGAACATATTTTTCTTAAGGATCAAAGTCTAAAAATTCATATATTTTATGTAAAATCTAACTAAAGAAATCAGGTATCATTCACACAAGTGCATGATAGGTGTAAATCTTTCATTTTATCATATATTTCACATATGGACTCTATTTTTGTTATAATTTGATGTGTTGGAAATATATTTTCCAAAATAAAATATTTATTAATAGGATAAAGGCCCCAAAATTCATATATTTTATGTAAAATCCAATCAAATAAAATTAGGTGTCATTTGCATAAGTGTGATGGAGGTGAAATTATTTTGTCTTATCATATCTTTCACATATATACTCCATTTTAGTTCTTGTTTGATGTTTTGAAAATATATTATCCCAAGGATCATATTTTATTAAAATATTAGAGGCTAAAACTTCATATATTTTATATGAAATCTAACCCAAAAAATAAGGTACATTCGGACATCAAGTGCATAGCGAGTGTAATTATTTCATTTTTTCATATATTTCACATTCGGTCTTCATTTTTATTATAGTTTGATGCATTGGAAATATGTTATCCCAAGGAACATATTTTTACAAAGGATAAAAGTCTCAAACTTCATATATTTTATGTAAAATCCAACTTGAGAAATTAGGTATCATTCACAAAAGTGTGTGGTAAGTGAAATTATTCTATGTTATCATATCTTTCATATTCAGACTTGAGTTTGGTTCTCATTTGATATCTTGGAAATATATTATCCCAAGGATCATATTTTTCTCAAAAATAAAAATATAAAACTTTATACATTTTTCATAAAATCTAACTAAATATCCAAAACTTTCGAGTCAAATCAACCTAACCTTGAGGTCACATGGGTACATCAGACACATGGGCATGCCAGGTACATTAGGTGCACCAATAAAAAAAAAAATCAAAACTATTAATTCTTTTTTTTTTCCATATCTTTCACATTTCGACTCTATTTTGACTTATACTCAAACTGTTGAAAAGATCTTGAAATGAGCAATCTAGTGATGTGAAAATTTTGATTCTTAGAGAAAAAATGTGGTTGAAAAATAAAGAGGGATGGATGTTGTTCCCATATTACATCACTAACACATTAGGCACAATTTCTCCAATTTGTCATATCTTTCACATCTAGACTTTGTTTTAGCTCCTGTCTAAAGTGATGAAAATATATTTGAATGGGAAATCCAATGATGTGAAATATTTGATCATCATATAATTTTTTATATGGATTCACTTCTTATCTTATAGTCAAATGTCCCTTCGTAATATTTTTTTTCATTTTTAGTGTGTGGCACATACATGGTGGGTATATACAAAGGGAAATGCAATTGATCTATAAATCAATCCTAGCTCAAAGAAGACAAATCCTACTTACACTTTAGATTTTTGATACATTAGATATTTGGCGTCATGACCAAGATGGATTCTTTAGACCTAACCAAGGGATCTCTTACCAAAATAAAATCACTAGGGAGGGTTCCAAAGCCTCCAGTCAAATGAAACTATGCAATAACCCTAGCTAAGTCCCATGTTTTCATATTCACAAAGTAAATGCAAAGGAATGTAAAGTCTAATCTAGTGTTCACCAAAGCTTGTGGCACAAAATTGGGGTTAGTAAGAATAAAGGTAAACATGCATAAAATAATATTAATTAAGCTATGTATAGGTAAGACCCTAATGCATGGAGAGAGAAATATATTCAAAAGCCATTACTTATGCTACTTTTATATACTAGAATATAAGAGTAAAATTAGATATACTTACCTTGAAGATGAACCCATTGAGACTCAATCTCTCCCTTGGCCAAATGTGATTTGAAAAAATTTATTGTGGTTTTTAAGGATCACTAAGATAGGACAAATCATCCAAGACTTTTTCAAAAGACAAAATTCTTCTCCAAGTGTAGACCCTAAGCAATAACTCCTCAAGTAGAATGGTAAAAGAACAGATTATAAAGAAGAAAAAATGAATAATTAACTATTGTTTTATTTCTAAGAAATGATGAAATGAATGTGTATATATAGTTGAATCTAACCCTAAACCTTTGCAAAATTCTAGTTGACAGGATCGACCCAATTGACTATGTATCATTATTGATAAAATCAAATTAGATCTTGATTTAGGTTGGCTAGGGGCCAATCTAGACCCTAAATAAGTTTTATCAATAAGAGTACAGGGTTGATGGGTCCAATTATGTAACATAAACTATTGAAAAGGGTTTTAAGCTTAGGGAAGGGCTAATGAAAGTGGAAAATAACTATAGGAGGGTGCAAAAGAGGAGTCAAAACTTAGGGGAGTATTTTTAGGAGATGGTTGTGTAGATAATAAATGGTATTATAAAGACAACAATCCTATGAAGCACCAGTGGTCTACCCACTCCTTTCTTGATGCACCCCTTAGGGTGTACACTCAGAGAGATTGAGACTTAATGGGTTCCTGCAAGAGAGAAAGCATCAATAATTGATAAGTTTGAAAATATTATGTGTTTACATATGCCTCACTTGAATCTCATCATGTGTCACTATGGTGTAATAGGGAATGGTGCTTTGAGAAAATAACATAGCAACACAAAACACTAAAGCTAAAAAATTATAGTATTTTAAAACATAAATTAACTAAAATTAAATGACTGAAAGAGAAATAACTAAAAATAAAAATAATGTATGTGTACCTTGACTTACCTTTATTTCTAGATGATTGTCTACTATTTTTGTAGTTTTGATTGTGGAGGGTGTAGAGACTACTTTCAATAAACCCAAGGATATAAAACTAAAGATAAAAAATAAACAAATTCAAGAAAGCCAAGATAGTTTATGTAGTGTAGATAGAAGTACTTGGAAATTTGGCAAGCTAGGGTGACAAATGCTTAGTTAGGACTAAATGGCCAATTTAAAGAGTAAATTAGGTAACCAAAAATCCAAGGCTACTAAATACTGAAAAACTCAAACAAGTAAACCTTAAGTTAGAAAGGCAAACTCACCAAATCAAACCAAGGATACATGTCAAAAAGGGTAATCAAACATCAATGTAAAATTAGTAGCAATCCTTACTTAAACAAATATGGACAAGTAAAATGTTAAAACAACAGTGATGAGTGAGAAGTAACAATCCTTAATCAAAAATGGATAAAGTGCATAAAATGGAAAATAACATTGGTGAATGAGGAGTAACAATTCAACCTCACTCAACAATGGAAAAAGTATAGGAAAGTAGAAACAAACATAGTTATACTAAAAAATGGGAGTAAAACAATGAAAAATGGTAAAAAAAAGGTAAGGAAATTCTAGAAATGTAAAATCCATGGTATAAAGAAAGTAATCCCTAGTCACTCAAACATGTTATTTTGTTCTAAAGAAAGATAAAATTGAAACAAAGTAGTGTTATCATGTTTTTAAGAGATGAAGAAGAATAAATATAGCATAAATGGGAAAATAGATTTAGAATCACACTTGTCTATCAATAGGGGGAATGAAATGGGTGTGGGTGAAGCGAAGGAAAAAGTAAGGTAGAGAAACTCTTTATCAAAGTCAAAACACTTAAATTAGGTTTGTCAAAATAAGAGGACTTTAGACATTAAAGACTCTAAAGAGCCTCTATCCACACAAATATTAGGTCAAAAAATGAAGTATGAAGATCATCCCATAAATATTATATGCATGAAAATTAAAATGGAACTACCTTCCTACAATGTGTTCCTCAATCTTTAGGACCCCTTATATATTCATCCATCTATTGTGAAGATTGGGTACTTGCATGAGAAAGTAGGTAGCAACATAGAGTTTTTTTAATTCTCTTATTACAATCTACTAGACTACCGCACCCTGGACCTTGGCTCTATCATGAGGCCAACTATGGAGTTTGAGCTTCGATTAGAGATAGAATATGTGTTGTTAATCACATATTTTGATGTGATTTTGAATTTTTCCTTTGTATATTTCCTTTTATATCATTGCCTTTTGTTTCAAATGATTTTAATTTTAACTTTTTTTATGACTTTTTTATTCCTCCTCCATATGGATTTGGAGAACCAAACATGGGTGCTAAAGATGACTATCATTTGAAAACTTCAATCTTGGTTTATAAGGAAGAGAACTTAGAGAGCATGGTGTATAAGAGTCTTATTAATTTAGGTGAATAAAATTTTATCTTGACTTCAACCTTATTTTATCCAAAGTGGAATGAAAGGAAATAAAATCAAGAAGAATGAAACATGAAATAATTTGAATGACTTCAAATCGTAAAAAATGTGACAAAGGGTGAAAAGGGGATATAATGATAGTGAAGTGTGATTCCTTATCATAATAATGAGGGAAGTGTAGGAAAACATGTTAACACCTTATTTATGTGCAAATTTTATCTACAAAAGAAAGCTAAAGCTAAAGCTAAGAACAAGGGATCATAAACTTATAACCATTGTGAACACATTCTAGAAAAGGAATACTAAATTAAATATGGTGGTTTTATGAGGAACGCATGGTCCTATCCATGGTAATACACTAAAAATCATAAAAGAGAAACCTAAGAGGGTGCATAAAGCATGAGAAACATGGTATTTTGTGAGGAAGGCTAGGTCCTATCTGTGGTCTTACACTCCAACTAATAAAAGAGAAGCCCAAGGGGTAAAAAAAATATTAGAAAGTAATAAAATAATAACAACAACAAAAATAACAACAACAACAACAACAACAACAATAATAATAATAATAATATAAGGAATTTTGGGTCTTATCCATTGTTTTATAATGCAACTCATGAGAATAGAGAAACCAAATGACCAAAGAGAAAGAAATACGGTTTGTAAAAATAAAAATTATTGTAGAGGGTGAGACCCATATAAATATCCTAAAAAAAAGTGTTAGAATGACAGCATATATAAATCATGAAAATAATGGAAATGTCTAATCAAAAATAATCTTTAAAAATTGTGCATTAGTGGGCTCTTTGAAAACATGGCCTTTATTAATTTGAAGGTGATAGGTGTTAAGACCAAGTATGTATTTTACTAAGGTCCCCACCATGTTTGGGAATATTTACCCTATTTATCATGATTGTAGTCTAATTTAAGGACAATATCACCAACATTGAAGTTACAAACTTTAAACCTTTTATTATATTATTTGGCAATGTGTTCCTTGTATTGGTGATTATGTTGTAGAGCAGAAAGACAATGTTCATCAATAATATCAAGAGCATGAAGGTAAGCTTTACATAATTATTAATTTAATATGATACCATGAAGAGAGATATAGAGAGAGGGAATCTCAACTTCTAAAGGGATGAGTGATTTGGAACCATAAACTAGCAAAAATGGGGTCACCCCAGTGGCAGTGCATATGCTAGTGTGATAGGCCCAAAAAGCAGGATATAGAGGAAGATGCCAATCTATGCGAGTTTCATGGATTATATTTTGAATAATTTTATTAATAATTTGTTATTTCCTTATCTTGTACATTGCATTGTGGATGGTAGGCTATGGAAAATTTGTGATTAAATTTGAATTTGGCATAGAGTTATTTGACGTCTTTTTTTAAAATTACCACCATTATCAGAAATGATAGTATCAGAGACACCTAAATGATAGATAATTTGATTGAGGATGAATTTATCAATGGTGGTTTTGGTAACATTGATGAGAGGCATATCTTTGACCCATTTGGTAAAATACTCGATAGTTATAATGATAAATACATGCCCATATTATGATCTAAGTAGTTTGCCTATGAGATCTAATCCCCACATTGAAAATGGCTAGGGAGACTCCATAGTTTGGAGTTATAATGGAGGTGAATGGATTATATCATCATGAAGTTGGCAAGGACTATACTTTTTATCAAACTCGATGGACCCCTTTTTAAGAGTAGGCCAAAAATAACCCATATGTAAGCATTTATGTGTTGTAGTATGTATGCTATAGTGACCACCATAAATGCCCCATATTTTTGTTCAAGGAGAGGAGGAACCTCTTCTTTCATAACACAGTGGAGCAGGGTACCTTCAACATTGGGATAATAAATGATGTTATATCTAAAAACATATTTTAAAGCTTGTTTGTGAATTTGAGTCTTTTCATGGGAATCTATGTTTAGAGGATAGGTTTGATGCTTAAGGAATTGAATGATGTCTTTGTACCATGGGCTCTATCAAATGGTGATAGCCTCAATATGTAAAATAAGTGATTCTGGTGGTTGAATGAAATATGGAGACTTTATTTTTTGGATAAAAAAGGTGGAATCGGTAAGAACTTGGTGTGAATGAAAATGAGATGTTGAAGAAACAAGTCAATCAGTGATAGAATTTTGATCTCGAGGGATGGGATCGATGGTAAAATAAATGAAATCTTTGGCAATGGAAGTGTCTATTTGATGATAATAAATAATTTTTTCACTTTTGCATTGATAATCACCATTAATTTATCAATAGATGAGTTAGGTGTTAGGGAAATAGTTAGTCCTCATAATAATTTGTATGTCATAATATGAATAATTACATGAGTAAGAATTCATTATTACGTATAGCCAGGTTGTTAGTTATGTTTGGTAGTAATTAGTTATTAGAATATTTTTATAAACAATGTTATGATAATATATTAGAATATATTATTTGTTGAGATATATTCTTGTGAGTCATAAAAATATATCGTATATAGGAGATTGCATAATCAGAGAGATTGAAGGAGAAAATATAGGAATGATGTTCCTATAAATATGTAACACCCATATGGTTTTATTAATTAGAGTGTGTAGAATAATAATATAGTGTGTTTGGAATATTTTTTATTGTCTATGTTTAGCTCCATTATTTTAAAATATTATTGGCTTAATCGTATACTAATCTGAATCAACACCATCATCTAGTATTAGAGCAACTTATGATCCTAACTGGTATGGAAGCATATTGATTTTTGAGGGGCAGTTACACTGAATTTTGTCCTCATAGATGATAGTTTTTTTGTGAAACAAGAATTTTTAATTTTTAAGATGAATTTGTATGCATAGATATTTTTAAATTAGTTTATGTATTTTGCCTTCCTTTGCTTTCAATACGTTAGATTTTAATTTAGTTGTTGTATCACAATGGTATTTTTCATAGTTTATTACTACTTTCTGTAGTGAGTAAAGACTAGTAGATAATGACTTTTTGTATTACAATGTAATAATATTTTATGCACAAGTTTTTTATGGATCTATCAAATCAGATAAGTGGATAAATAATTATTAATCACCTAGTATTCAACTTCATCTTGGTCTCACTAAAAGTCTTGAGTTTGACATCGAACCTTGTATCTACATTATGTTTTTTGTTTTCATCAATCCTATAGCCTGCATCACCTGAGAATCTCATGTTAATAGATCCAATGCTCTATTTGCTTAAGGATTTGATTGGATTATAGTTTCTATGCAATAATCTACATAAGACTAATGCCACTCTACTATCCATCATCTTCCTATGTTTGGTATATGTATCTTGGCATATCAACTTCAAATTCCTTCACTATCCACCTAGGCTCATCCACTCTACCACTTCATTCATCCAATTATACTCTCATAGGTCATGTTTTAAGTTTTGATTGTTAAGAAGTTATTTCTAGGTGTATAATTATCATTAGAAGTTTAAGAGTTAATACATCCTAGTAGCATTATATTTAAAGAAAGTCATTTTTAAAAAATTTAAAATTGGATCCTCTATTCTCAGTTATGATTTTTATTTTATAAAGAACGTATAGTATTTAAATGTCAAAAGTATACATTGCATTATATTAATTAAGTCTATTAGATGTATTTAGGGAGTCTCTTAGTATTTTAGTCATAAGTCATTTTAAAAGTTATATCTTTTTAAATTAAATTTTATTTTTCATCAAAATATATTGAGTCACTCGTGTTTCAAAAATGTCAAAAAAGTTTTTAAATGTGTCAATTGTGTCATCATTTGTAAAAGTCATTTATGTGAATTGGTCGTTAAAATTCAAAACCTTTATTTTATGGATGCATTATCACTTATACATGAGAACCAAACTATGGGGGGGATTTCTCCTCAAGAAAAAATTCATGCATCTGAGCTTTATGACATCATCAACTGAGTAAGAAATAACCTACTGGATGTTAGAGGGAACTAGAAGATGGAAGCTTTCTACACCTCTCATTAGCCACTAATGAAGGGGTGCTTCTTGTTATAGTGGCTCATATTATATATTTCTTATTTTCAATATGTGTGTATGTGACAAACAAGAGGTGTATTTCCTATTTTCTCACATAGGGCACTACATAAAAAAGGTGTTTAGAAGAAACAAGAATGTGGAAATAGTTAGGAGAATAGCTACTAAAGAGATCCTATGACTGCCTTACTTCTTTATGAATATAATCCACTAATGACACATACATACGATCACGTAAAGTAAATGTGGGATATATTCCTTCACATAGTAGTGGTCATATGCAGCAAGATTGCATCAATAATATGCAAATTTAAGAGTATGTGGTGGCATACAATTCCATTTAAGCCAATTCTTAGAGAGACAAGAGTGAAAGTTGAATATATGGTTCCTACTGGTAAGTTCCCACATTATTTAGGTTGATGTGGTTCATTCAGTGACTAGTTGATGATAGATATTCTTGTTCTAAGTTCTCACACTGATTTGATTGATGTATTCTCAATAGCGAATGGTTGATAAGAAGTTGATGTGTTCCTTCATTACTTTCATTAAGTCTTATGAAACATAAATTACCATGTAAGGCCTAAATGGGGGGAATGTTAGGGAAATATTTAGTCTTCATAGTAATTTGTACATTATAATATGAATAATTACCTGAGTAAGAATTAATTATTATATACAGTCAATTTATTGCCTATATTTGGTAGTAATTAGTTATCAAAATATTGTTATAAACAATGTTATGATAATAGATTAGAATATATTAGTTATTGAGATATATTGTTATGAGTTATAACAATATATCATATATAGGAGATTGTATAATTAGAGAGATTTTGGGGAGAGAGATTGAGGGATAAAATATAGGAATGATGTTCATATAAATACATAAAATTTGTATGGTTTTATTAATCAGAGTGTGTGGAATAATAATATAGTGTGTTTGGAATATTTTTTATTGTTTGTGTTTGGCTCCATTATTCTAGAATGTTATTGGCTTAATTGTATATTGATCTGAATCAACACCATTATTAGGAGTCACCCAAAGTGTGTAGATATGTGATGTCTAAATCAAGTGTTGATCGCATGCCTAGGATTAATGTTTCATATTCTACCATATTATTAGTAACATCAAATATAAGGCAAAATGCGAAAGGGATAATTTTACCAAGTAGACTAGTGAGGATACAACATTCCTCAACTCCTTGAAGGCATTTGGTGCCATAAAAATGAAGGGTCCAACTATCTTCATATAAATTGACATTGATTTTAGGTAGTTCTTTGATGCCACTTTAGATTTAGTAGTATTGAGAAGGATAGAGGACTCTTCTAAATTACTTGCTTCAAGATCAATAGTGAAATTATGGAAGGAATCTTTAAGAGATATAGCTTGATTAAGACCTTCAATATAGAGGATATTATCGTTGGGAAGACTATCTTGAAGGTGGTCGATATTAGGTATGGGAATATTGATTTTGGTTTTGATTTAAACATAATTTATATGTTAAATAACAAAACACTTAGGAAACATTCTTAGATAATGAATATACAAATAATAATTCACACACTTATGTATTAAATCATTTGAATGATTAAAAATATATAGGAAATGGGTTTCATATATTCAAGATGATGAGATCCCTACAATATCTTAACTAAACAATCTCCCGACTAACCTACTGACTATATATAAATATATTGTTATTATAATATACTTGAGTAACTACCAAACACTAATAAAATTAACCCCGTATATTATTGTTATTATTCATAACAACAATATACCAACAAAACTTTATTAACATATTATTATTTAACTAATGATTATTATGTTATTACAAATTAGTAATGTGAACATACATTAACATTCACTCCCTTGTAAACATTATTAACCCCTAGTCTACAGCCCCTTAATGTGAACATGGGGAAAACAACTCTCACATATCTGTACCTCTACTCATGATTTGGTGATTTTCACAAGACAATCACAAACTTTATAGATCATTTTAAAAATGGCTTACCACAAACCATAAAATAATATTTTTACACATGGCTTACCACAAACCACAAAATAATGGTTTTACAAGTGGCTTACCATAAACCACATCATGATGTGTAGTATAGTTACTAATTATCATCACTATCACATTTTTAGAGAAGTTACATATGAATTTTTAGTTCACTTATGATAAACATCAATAGGTATACAAAAAAAAAATCTTATTTTAAACAACTATAATCAAACACACAACTAAAACAAATACACCACTAAAGCAAAAATGGCCACATTGTTAGTGGCTAATGAGAGGCTATGAAACCTCCGACCTCCATTTCCTCTACCCTTCAGTTGGTAAAGTTGTTTACTCAAGAAAAATGTCAATGAAGCTCATTCTATCATTTTTTTATAATATATCCCCATTTTAATTTGGATGCTGCATACAAGCAATAATGCATTCATTAAAATAAAAGGTTTGACTTTGATGACTGAATGACATAAAAAAAATTTACAAATGATGATACTTTTGATTACTTGAACACACTCGACTCTTTTAACACAAAATTATCTTTTAAATTTTGATGATAATTTGACTATGGACCCAAAAGGACTATTTAGTTAATTTTAATATACATACAACCTTAAACTTAACTAAACCTAAAAACATTAAAATACTAAAGACTCAATATACTTGACACAACTTACATTAAACTCAGTGACACTCATAAAGAATATTCTTGATGACCCAAGAATCAAATAAAAAAGACCACTTTTGAATTTTTGACAATTTAAACATACGACTAATTAATAAGATTATAGTAATCAATTGATCATTTAATATATAATTGACTCATAATAATAAACTATGTATAAACTAAGACTTCAAACTTATAAATCTAATGTGACTTAAACCTTGAAACTCTAACCAACCTTTTAAATAAAACTGTGGGCTTTCAAATATTTTCAATAAATGAAAGCACCAAAACTTGAATGAGAAAAGGGTAGACATTGTGGATATCTTGAAAACTACACATGGACTATCTGATAATATTGATTCAAAAGCTTACGTGTGGATATCATACTTACCCTAACAAACTTCAAATGTGATAGTAGCATAGACATATTTTGTGCATGGACAGTTGATGGAAAATTTTATCTAATGGTGAAGAGTCGACTAGAGGGTGAGCATAATCTAAACAAGATCTTCAATCATAAATCAATGGCTAAAATTTGTAACAACATATTCTTAACTATTTTTGGTTAAAATTATTGTCTAAGATGAGTTGAGTCTATGGATGGATTCGTGCTCATCAGAATCCTTTAAAATTATCTTGCATGCAATTTAGGACAAGTTGTAAACACATATCAGTTTTCCTGTAGATTAGAGATCTAATACTTTTATAAATAAGACATACAAAAAGGAATGAAATATCATGTTCAAATTAAAATAACATAGGTGGAATGGACCAAATAAAAATAATATGAAAAATGACCTAATGTTGTCAATATGGCATGGTGCACAGCATAGTAGAGATAGTGACCTCAAGAAGATACAATGAATAGATTAGCTTAAATGTATAATATTTTATTTATCAATGCTATCATCGATCATTATTTGATGATAAATTTTATTATCCTCAAAGGATTGACATCTTATTTACACATAGGCAAGTACGATGGTCGACATTGATCAGGATAAGATTCATTCCAAAAGCTAAGACTGGTCAATGCAATGCCAAAGAATCAAACTCTCATATATCAAGGAAACAAGGACAACAATAAATCTACCCCTAAAAACAAATTATTCATCCATCACAGGTGTAAATCCAACCTACTCTGATACTAGATATTGATTTTGGTTTTGATTTAAATAGAATCGATATGTTAAATAACAAAACACTTAGGAAACATTCTCAAACAATGAATATACAAATAATAATTCTCACACTATATGTATTAAATCATTCATATGATAAAAATATATATATAATGAGTTTCCTATATTTTGTATGGTGAGATCCATAAAATCTCTCAACTAAACAATCTTCTGACTAACCAACTGTGTTATATACAAATATATTGTTATTACAATATATTTGAGTAACTACCAAACACTAATAAAATTAACCCCATATATTATTTTTATTATTCATAACAATAATATACCAACAAAACTCCATTAATGTATTACTATTTAACTAATAATAATTACATTATTAAAAATTAATAATGTGAACATACCTTAATAGGGAGCTGCTATGAGCTAGTCAACAATGATTTGTCCTTTGATAGGTTTTTACATAATAATGCAGAGATAAAATTCCATTAGAAAGACCATTCACTTCCCAATTATGTCTCCAAGAAGAAAGGCTTTAGAGAAGAAGTGGTGGAGTGGATCAGAATGAATGATAACATAAGTTGTTTGATAAAGCATATAATGATAGAGCTTTTCAGCTGCAAAATATATTACAAGGTAGTCACATTCTAATTTTGTATAACATTTATCATATTCAATGAGGCCTCGAAGATGGCATACTCTCTTCTGGTATCATCTTGTTTGGCAAGCATTTCCCTAATTGATACGAGTGTGGAATAAGTATATAATATTAAAGGATAATCATTAGAAGGTGGACGAAGAGTGGGTAGATGAAGAAAATATTATTTCATATTGTCAAATGTTTTTTGACAAGGATCCATCCATTCGAGAGCATTACCTTTCTTAAGAAGAGAATTAATAAAATAGATATTTTAAGCTATTTTGGGGATAAATCATCTTATTTTCCCAACCTTTCCAAGGTAAGTGTGAATATCTGGAAAGGAAGCATTGATCTTAACAAGATCAACATCAACACCATGAAGAGAGACTAATAAACCTATAAATTTGGTAGATGTAACACCAAAGATACATTTGTAGGGGTTTAGTCTAACTTTATATTTCATGAGATGATCAAAGATGACAACAAGATCAGAAAGATGAGTTTTTTGGATTTTAGACTTGGCAATGAGGTTGTCCAGATAGGTTTCCACAATATCATGGATGAGGTCATGGAAAATGTGGGTCATATCCCACTGATAGGTAGCCTTGACATTTTTGAGGCTGAAGGGCATTTTAATGTAACAATAGGTGCCCCACTCCATGGTGAAATTTATCTTATGTTGATCTTTAAGGGCAATGTGAATTTGATTATAACCCAAAAAATCATCCATAAGGCATAACATTTCATATCCAAGAGTGGAATTGATGATGGCATTTATAGAAGGTAAAGGGAAGTTGTCCTTGGGATAAGCAATATTGAGGTTACAAAAATTGATGTAAATGCAAATGACCATGGTGACTTTTTTTTTAATAGGGACAATGTTTGAGACCCATTCTGAATAGTCCACAAGCTTGATAAATTTAGCATCAAGAAATTTAATGACTTTTTTATGACATGAATTGCAAACTTTAGGTGGAAATTTCCTCTATTTTTATTGCACGAGTTTTGTGTCAGGATAGGTGATGATGTTGTGCACCATGATGTTAAGATCAATGCCAGGCATGTCCTCATAAGGCCAAGAAAAAGTATCATGATATTTATTAGAGAATAAACTAAAGTTATCTTATTCAATTGGTGTAAGTCTTCTAGAGACTTTGATTGGTTGAGGGCATGATGGGGTGCCATATTCAATTATTGTAGTTTCCTCGATAATCATAGCATTTCCATCTTAGAATTGATATGGCATGTTATGTAGAGAGGAAATGGGATTTGTTTTAGGATCAATGTTAGTAGTGAAGTTGTTGAAACAAGGGGAGTTTTGCTTAAAATTCCCAAGTTTATGATGTTACCGAGGGAGTTGAGGTTCTCAACCATGAAGTAATTCAAGAATGGCTTCATCGCTAGGCAAAGTGAGAATAGTACTATAATAATCCACATCTACTTCAAGATCAATAATTTTATTACCAAGGTGGTCATATTTAGAATGTACTTAGTGTACATCTGTGGCCTTTACATTAAGTGTAATATCAAAAGTAGGTGAAATAGGAGAAGAAGGTTAATCTGATTTTATTTGTTTATTATTACTATTGTTGATAGTGAGAGGATCAAAAATAATGATTGGTTCGGTAGGAGGTATAGAAGAGGCTATAATTTCTATATATTTAGAGGGTAAGATTTGTTCCACCACCCAAGGGGTATCAAGGAGTTGAGAATTAGCAAGAGGTACATGACCTTTAGGTGCTAACTTGAATCTATAGAAATGGTATGAACATCATGAGTGAAATAATGTATTTGATCTAGAATTTTATGATAAATTTGAACATCTGAGTCTCATGATTGAGTTTGGGCCATGATGTAATTTTCATCATAAGTTGGAGAAATTGTACATGCTTGTGATTTAGGAGGAACTTTGGAAGGTGAGATGCCTAAATCACTTAATTTACATGGAGACATGATTAAATGATCTTAGAATGATTTAACCACACTATAATCATTGCACATAAATTCATCTTCTATATAAGAGTCTTTATGAGCATTGCATGGAAGGGGGAATCTGTGATCTCATCAATGAGAGGGATAGTGTGATCATGAGGCAACAAAGAGTGAGGTAGCCACTATAAGATGTAAGGAGGTATCTTGGTAGTGTTATAGGTATTTTTCAAGTCATTGGGTTCATCATCATTATAATCAGCAAGAGTGACATGTAAATCTGGATTCATATTGATAAATTCGAGTAAAAGAGCACTATTAATCTTTGAAATGGTGGGAATTCAATATTAAAATTTGGGATTTGAAAGCTGAAAACTACATGGGTTAGGATCAACCTCATGTTTATACCTATTTCCATCATGAAGGAACTTGATATATTATCTATCAAAAGAGGCAATGACCCTCTTTCTATGAGTCTATGGGCATCCTAGGAGTATTTTGTAAGATAAGGGTAAATCAATGACCATAATCTTGGTTCATATAGTCTTAGGTCCAATCATAAGAGGGAGTCAAATACAACCAAGTGGATTTTGATTAATTTTGTCAAATCCATGACATGTCAAGTGAGTTTGTTTAAGATGATCTTTTTTATAACCAAGTTTTTGGATGAGCCACAAATATCTCACATTAATATTAGACCATTCATCTACTAATAATCTATAAATGAGGGTGGTATTAATGGCTATTTTAATAAAGAGGGGTAGATCATCAGCTCAAAAGAGGATCTCATCATTGATCATGTCTTCTTTGAGTAACTCTATGGAGGGCTCCGAAGAAGGACAAATAGATTCAATGGTATGCACTTTGGTTGGTTGAGGCTCATGAGAATATGGTTCCTCTTTTAAGGAAGATGGATCTTCAATTTCTTGATGTTGTTGCATGAAGAACTTGTGATGATAAGGAGAGGTACAAACAAACTCCATAAGAGGTATTTTTCAAGGCATGGAGTTGAGTTATTTTAAGAATTTCAAATGAGTTTTAGAAGAATAACTTACATAAAGCTTAGAAGGTAAAATAGGTTTAAGAGGAAGATAAGTGGTTGGAGGTTACGAAGGAGGAGATGGTTCCTTATTGGTTTTTGAAACTAAGTGAGTAGTCATAGTATCTTTGAGGATTTCTTATTCAAATTATGGTTTCTTAGGTTTGGTGATAGGATCTTTATGGGTTGGTTTTCATCGATAATTTACCGTAGTTATATTAACATATTGGTAATTAGTGTAATATTAGTCATAATCAGCATCAGTTGCATAAACATTCTTATTGGCTTGTTGAGTGTTATATGTGGAAAAATATTTTGGTTATTAAAATAAGGAGCATTGGGATCTTATCATTTTTGAGAAGCATTAATGTAATCTTGATGATGGAGTTAAATCATGGATTCATGATTAAAGGAATCACCAAGCACATAGGAGATAGCAAATTTTGTAAGCCCTCTACATGTTTCATAGGAATGACCAATGTCGACATGGAACTAACAAAATTGATTATGATCATATCATTTGGGAGGATTATTGGGATAATTAAATGGTTTATAGGGCACTAAAAAAAAAATCATTTGCTACATAGTTAATGTCATGTGAGAAGGTTGGGGATTGTCATCTTTGGCAACTCCTAGTTTGGGTTGAGAAGGATTGGTAGTTATAGCATTAGTTGAATGTTAAAAATTCCTTTAATGGGTTTAGTATTAGGTTTGAATAATTTCATTAAGATGTCTTGATGCTTAGCTTGGTCAAGAGCTTCATTTAGCATTTGAGGAGCAAAAGTCTAAACCTTATATTGAAGTGAAGGAGTTAATGTTATTATAAAGAGTTTAAACAAATTATCATTAGTCATATTATGATTGGCCTTGTGAACCAGATATTTCCATCATTTGATAAAATCATAAGCTAATTCAGTGGGAGATTGCTTAGCATTAATTAAATGGCTAAGACAATTCTCAGGAAGATCATTGTGTTGAAACTCTTTAACTAAAGAATTGACTAAATCCTCTAGTTGCCATATGGAATGTTGGGGAAATTGATTGTATCATTTCAATACATAATCGATGAAAGTTTTAACTAAGAGTTTAGTTGTGGAAAAATTATTAGTTTCGATCCACTCCTTATGAATATTGCTAAATGCCTTAAGAAAAGATGCATGGTCATTAGTCCCATAATATTTAATAGTTGGAGATATGTTACCAATATTAATATAAATAATGAAAGGGGATAAAGGTTCATTTTGGATGTGTTGAAGCATATTATTTTACATGATAGGTTGGGAAATGACATTTCTTATGGCATATTTAAGAAGGGAAGCAATAAAATTTTGATTGTTTTGAGGGAGAAGAATGGGAGGTTGATTAGCCATGTTGATCAAATGATGTTTTAGTTGCATCGTTTAGGAGGTGTTAGATGTTTCCATTATGTTCATTTATTTCATGATCTATGCAAGAATCTGAGTGGTATCAAATAGTGTATCAATGTTTGTAGGAGAACTCCTATATTTGGTATTAGGGGGAGGGTTGTTAGGTGGTGGAGTCCCTATGGGGTTATTGGATAGATTTATGTCAATTGCTCCCACATTGTGGTGAGATGTTTGAAGATGGGAACTATCTTAATAGGTATGAAAAGGATCTAATCCACCAATATCATCTTGTGGAATTATTTAAACATGTTGCAATCTAAAGATGAGGGAAGAGAAGTACTCCAAGAGTGAGGATCCTCTTGGGAGGTAAAGAGAGTCAAAAAAGAGCACCCCATATAATGTCTAAATGGATTTAGGTTATCCAAGAAGATTCTGATAGGTGATTTCATGATGGTTGATGAAAGAATCTGAGATTAGGAAATAAGAGGTGAGAGTAAGGATAGAGTCAGCAAGATAGAGAATAGAATCGGCCAATAGGCACAGAGTCAACTAAGTTGACAGAGTTCTATAAATAAAATTTATAGAATAGAAAGATAAGGATACACAGTCATGTAGGTTGATTGTGTATTGTTGAATGGGGAACTGAATAAGAAGATAAAGATACACATTTAGATAGATTGATTGTATATTATAGGTGAGAAATATAAATAGTTTGTAAGACATTGTATTGACCAAAATGGTAGTGTTTTATAACAGGCAAAAAAAATTCAATATAATTTTAAATCAAGATGAAATTAAGCACACAAGCAATTGGATCAATGTGGCTAATTCAATTAGAACACACAGCACAAACCTTATACCAATGTTGGCTAGTGTAATTTTTACAATACAACATATAGTGATCAAAGAAAAAGTAGCAACTGGAAAGTAAACGCTAACTAATTGGTCATCCTAAGTGAAATTAAGTTATAATAGAATTTAATTTGAATGTTATTGGAAATTTGGCTGAAGTAAGGAACTAGAAAGCAATCTAAGGTTGGTTTCAAGATGTTTAGGCTAAAAGGGATCTATATTGGTCATGGTATTGGGGCCTAGCCCCTCACTTCACAATCCCATAGTGATAAGGGTGTTGGGCACTTTTCCAATATATACCATCAACCACATATTTATACTTGGCTAGGAAACCAAGTCGACTTCCCCCTTGGCGATGAAATATAAATAGGTAGGCCTTGGGAAGGCAAATGTTTAATGATTTTTGAATTAAAAGTGATTTGGTAGTATGTGAAAAAGAGAAAAATAGTGTGACTAAAATGATAATTTTAAAAACCACCTATTTAATCTATGTGATTTACGTCAAGAATTCAAACAACTAAAAAGGAAAGGTGAATTAATTACTAGAAAATAGAGGTTAATTCCTTGATTGAGAATAGTATAAAATTAGTTCAAGTAATATTTTATGAAAATAGTACAGAACAGAGTCGATTGCATCACTACTATACTACAAAAATAATATCTATAATAATATATTCAAATAGGTCAACTATGTCTTTTATATGGAAGATAGACTATAGAACTATGTCAAACAGGTCGACCCAATTTGTTGTAGGTTGTAGTTTTATAGACTGTAAACTTGTGAAAAATAGTACTGAAAGAATTGAAATGATAGAAAGAAAAAGTAAGGAACCTTAATGGGATTGAAGATGTTTTAGATTGAAAATTTGTATGATGTGATGTTCAAATGCTATTTCAAAATTCTACTACCTGAGTTGATTGGTTTGACCAAGTTTGCAAAACCTTGTATGCTGAAGAAGAAATGGCAAACAGAGTCAACTAGTTTGACTATGTTTGTAGACCTATATGTTGATAGAAGAGAATAGAAGATAGAGTTGATTGGCTTAACTATGTATGTGAATATGGAACTAAAGAAGAATATTGTGTTGAACTATTTGATCTAGTAACCTATATTTGGTGAAGACTTGCATAAATGAAATAGAGTCATTTTGAAGCGACTATGTGTTAAACCTATGCACAAAAAGTTATAACTATACTGACTAGTTCAATACAGTACTAAAAATATTAAAATATATATTATGATGATAAAATGATGACGTGAAATAAAACCTATAAGGGTTTGATTCATGTCAAGTTCACTAAAATGTATACAAATAGAAATGTAACTAATCTATAAATCAATCCTAGCTTGAAGAAGATAAATCTTACTTACACTTCTGATTGTTGATACATTAGATATTTAGGGTCATGACCAAGATGGATTTTCTTGACCTAACCAAGGGATCTCTTACCACAATAAAATCATTAGAGAGGGTTTCAAATCCTCCAGTCAAGCAAAACTATGTAATAACCCTAACTAGGTCCTATGTTTTCATATTCACAAAGTAAATGCAAAGGAAAGTAAATTTTAATATAGTGCTCACCAAATCTTGTGGAAAAAAATAGGGGTTAGTAAACATAAAGGTAAACATGCATAAGAGAATCCTAATTAAGTTATGTATATGTAAGACCCTAATGCATGGAGAGAGAAATATATTCAAAATCCATTACGTATGCTACTTTTATTTTCTAAAATAATGAGTAAAGTTAGATATACTTACCTTAAAGATGAACCCATCGAGACTCACTCTCTCCCTTGGCCAAAGGTGATTCACAAGAGGTTTTTGTGGTTTTTAAGGATCACTAAGATAGGCCAAAGCATCCAAGACTTTTCTACAAGACAAGATTCTTCTCCAAGTGTAGACTATAAGTTATAACTCTTCAATTAGAATGGTGGAAGATCAGATTGTAAAGAAGTGCAAATAAATAATTAACTCTTGTCATCTCTCTAATAAATGATGAAATTAATGTGTATATATAACTAAATCTAACCCTAAACCTTTTTAAAATTTTAACCAACAAGGTTGACCCAATCGACTATGTGTCGTTATTAATAAAATCAAATTAGGTTTTGGTTTAGGTCAATCAGGGGCTGACCTAGACCCTCATTAAGTTTTATCAATAAGAGTACAGGGTTGATGGGGCCAAAAATGTAATTTAAACTATTGGAAAGGGTTTTAGGCTTAGGTAAGGGATAATTAAAGCAAAAAATGACTAGAGGAGGGTGCAAAAGAGGAAGCAAAGCTTAGGGGAGTATTTTTAGGAGATGGTTACGTAGATAACAAGTGGTATTATAAAGACAACAATCTTAAAAGGTACCAATGGTATGCCCACCCATTTTTTGATGCACCCCTTAGGGCATGCACTCAAATAGATTAAGACTCAATGGGTTCCTGCAAGAGAGAAAGCATCAGTAATTGATAAGGTTTGAAAATATTATGTGTATATAGTGGGACTATAAATAAGTGCTCATATTTTTTTAGACTCTATCACCCAATGGATAAAGCTCGATGGGCCTACTTGATGCTTTATTTAATTCAATATATTATATTTATGTAATATTTAAGTAATTTTATTAAAAAATGAAAGGTGGATGTAAAAATAGAATAGAAATCTTAGAAAGATTAGTTATAAGAATATGAAAGGTCTTTTCCATCCCCCTATGTGTTATAAATAAGAGAGATGACCATTGTAAATAGGTTTTTCTTTCATTCAGTTCTTGGGGAAGGGTTAGCTGGAACTTTGTGTGTTGCATGTACATTTCTAGATTTTTTAATGGAATAGAAGCAGATTTATCAAATAATTTTTTGGCTTTGTGGGTTTTGATGATCATTATTTTTTAAATTTACATTTCATGTTTGTAGATAGAGAAGTCACTAAAATTTTACACTTTTCTTAGTTGTGTGAAAATCATGGTGTTTTTCAAACTTTGTGTTGAAAACCTTGTGTATGGGCTTTGTACCGTGTACCCACTCTAAGTTTTGAGGAGACTTTGTGCTTTTAGGAAAGCCATTTTGTTCCCATACATCTATTATTTCTAGTTCTGAATTCATGTGAGAGGAGGAATTTCCAACCAGTTCATTTAAATTCAAGTTATTCCCATACATTTATTATTTATAATTCTCTAATTTTATTCCACCATGTGTTTTTCACCTATGCCTCCATCCTCCTTTCTTCTCTCATTTTCACCTTTCACCATTTCCCAATTTTGTTTCTTTTTTGTGATTTCTAGTTAAAATTACAAAAAAAAATCAAAAGCCCATAATAATACAAGGGAGTTTCCCCTCTCAAATGATTATTTAATCATTTATTGAGAAATTTTGTGTTTCTTCCCATTGGGAGAGTCATAAAAACCCAAGCGACATAAATTTTTTCCAACACCACCCAAATGTTAAACTAATTAAAAAAAAGATTTGAAACATGCATAAGACAAAATCTAAAAGCTATTAAATTTGTGGTTTAACTAACCCATGGATTATTCACCTTATATTTTCAACATCATCCTAGTTTTAAAACCTAATGGAAACATATGCATATACTTAGACTTTATATATTTGAATAAGGTTTATCACAAGGATGACTTTCCTCTACCCAATATTGAATTGATTTTTTATCCTAAAAAGTGTGTCTTTAGTGTTACATCTAGAAATATATTGGATATTATTATCTTGTAATACAATATTGAGGTTGATCCTAAGAATTTAAAAGGTATGTTGGATATGAGGACATCCACCCACAATATTAAAATAATTGGTAATTTTTCAACATGAAATTTAGGTCATTTAGTGGTTTGTAGCTTAGTTAGCAAATAAAACCCAATCATTTCCTAGATTATTACATAAAATAAATTAATAGGACAGATAATTTAAAAAGGATTTCAATGAAAGTAAATAATACCTATCCAACCCATCTATCATGATGCCACTTATTCTTGATAGACCACTATATATATATGTGCCACTAAGAATGCATTGGGTAATTTGTTAGCAAAATATTTTGGTGTGCATAGAGAAGGATATATTTATCACATCAGCCACAAATTTATTTATTATGAAATGAAATATAACTCAATATAAAAATTTGATTTTTTATTGTATTTTCTACACAAAAACTTACACATTACATGTTGAATACTAAGACTCGCTATATTTCCAAGATTTATCCTTTGAGATACATGATGTCTAGTCCTTAGCTATTTAAACGTATAGCTAAGTGGTTCATGATAATCATGGTGTTTGATCTTAATTTTATACAATAGTAATATGTGAAAGAGAAAAAAATTTATGATCAGCTTGCGATAAGACCTTTATTAGATTATATTCTTATGAATGACATTTTTCTAGATGACTTTGTTATGTAGAATAATGTGAACAATACATGGACCATGTACGTTGATGGTCTCAAATGTAATTGAAGTGTCAATCTAGAATTTTATTAGTGACACCTCAAGGTAAAACTATGCCACTATAATATTGATTAAAATTTACATGTCAATAATATAGCAAAATATAAAGCTTTGATTATAATGTAACAATATTTTAAATATTAGTTATTAATCCTAGGTGTCTAGCTTAGGTGTCTTGCATTTTGTCTTATTCAAGAGGATTTTTATTCCCGTAGGAATAGACAGAGTCATTAGGAATGTGAATTGATTAGTCATTTTTTGGCTTTAAATTATAATGTTTGCTTTATTTCCAATTTGAATCATGAAATACAATTTCATTGTCATTCCATCAATATTATTTCTAGCCTGTCATTGGTATCAAAGCCTGGAAAATTTTCATTTTTTATTTACTCTTTCTCCTATATTCTAGCCATATGGCTTGTATAGTCATGCTTTCATTCAGTAACTTATTCTTCTTTATCTTTTAGCAGCATATCAACTTTCAAGGAGGCATTTTGATGAAAGGTTTCTAAGGTGTGACAGCCCTATGTGAAGCATACCAGCTAAATAAAAAGGCATTTCATATTGATGAACTACATACTTTTAGTTTTGGTGTAATTTTGTGTTGATTCTGACATTTTCTCAATGGTTTTTGGCCTCATCTAAGTGAAAAAAGCATTGAGAACTATTATTTTCCTATTTTTTTCATTGGTTGTATGGAAATTTATTTAAGATTTTTTCTATGTTGTTTAAATTTTTTGGCTTGTTTATCACCTGGTGAATGGGAGGCATGATTGTGGTTCATCTTCTTATGTGCAATCTATTATTTATTTATGATTTTCTGAGCAGTGACTTGCATGGAGGAGTCTTGGTGTTGCATTTCTTATGAGATGTATTAATTTACTATGATCTAGACCAAGAGATGCATGGGAGTTGTGTTATTTCCAAAAAAAGGCATTTAAATCTCTTTGTGGCAGCAAGTCATATTATAATATATTGCCACATGGAAGTCATCTACTAAACTATGGGATTTATACATATAAGGATGTTTTTTTTTGTTTTTTTTTTTTTTTTTTTTTTTTTTTTTTTTTTCAATATCGGAAAAGCTTTCACATAAGTCAAATCAAAGGAGTGAAGAGTTATAAATTTTTATGTTTTTTATTTTTAAAAATCAAATTTCAATATTTAAATGTTTTATTCAAATCTAAATATTTCAAATTGAAAACATTTAAAAAAATTGAGCAATTATTTAAGTGTTTGAGGCAAGCTAATCTTAGTAGATTTGGCGGGGGGGGGGCGGGGGGGCAGGGGTTGGAGGGGGAACATGTAATTCAAGGAGAAATAAGGGGAGCTACTCTTTTTACTCATTTGTGTATGTCAAAAAACATAAATTCAAAAATCAATAAAAATTCAAGTATATTGATGTATGAGATTTTCTTTTTAAGTTGGTGTTAATGACAAATCAAATCCTTTTCAATACCTTTGTAGATATATAAAAGGGGAACATTTTAGAGTGATAAGGAACCAATTAGGGTTAAATAAACACTCAAAACCTCCAAAAACTCAAATAAAAACTTAAAACCATGCATTCCATCAAATCCATTGTTGGCACTACCCTGACTGGCAAAGATAGTTGGCTAAAATGGTCTCAGCAAGTGCAGAACATATTCATATTAAATGATCTATGGTTTAATATTTGTGATGGGGAAACATAACCAGCTGAACCAATAGGGAATGCAAAAGACACTTAGACATCGAAGCAAAAAAACTAGAAGGCTTTGACCTTGATGAGGGCATTAGTGGATGCAGATGTGTTTCATCATATACAGAGGTGAAATACACCATGGGAAGCATATCATAAACTGAAGAACCTATATGACTCCCATTTAAAGTTAGAATTTATGTAGTTGTAGTTGAAATTATTCAACCTAGAGTTGAAAGATGGTGATGTAATGAGATTGGCTATAGAGATATGTGCTATCAGACATGATGTTGAAGCAATAGGTGTCAAAATTAACATATACATGACCACATTCATAAAAGCCCTTCTTCCTAACTATTCAACCTATTTAGAGTCTCTGCAAGCAAGCAATTAGTTCAAGACTCTCGCATTTGCCCAGTTGGTTGAAAAGATGGCAGAAAGAGAAAAGGCATTTGGAAGGAAAATAAAAAACACAATAGGTGAAGTGTGCGCTATGTCAAAAAAAATTCTTCTAAACCATAAAACAAGGCCATGTCTTCCAAAAATAAAGGCAATAACAAGTACAAAAACAAGTAAAGGGAAAAGGTGGCAAAAATGAAAATCATGGTGGTTAAAATCAAAAATAGAATGATAAACAGAACCTCTATTATGAATGGTATGATAGAAAATGTAGCCATGAGACTCATGAATGCAAGACTCCATGGGAAAAAATTGAAGTATACTGTAAAAAGAAAGAGGAAAATTCAAATAAATAGTCAAAATATTAAAACTTAGCCCAATTCACTAGTGAATGTGTGTTTTCCAGTACAGATGATGAAGTAAACAGTGTCTTGATTAGTTCCTCATGGTTTGATGCTTGGGTTCTTGATACTATTTCCATTCAACCTATGCCTTTTCAAAAAGACTTATTTGAGGAGTATGTTGAAGAAAGTTGTGGCTCAATATACCTCATAAATAGATCAAGTCTACAACCATAGGGAAGAGGTACAATTCGACTCAAGTGTCTAATAATTCCAGACTATGAACTTGAGAATGTTCTCTACCTTCCTCAATTGAAATGAAACTTGTTGTCCTTGGTGATCATAAGGCAATAAGGCCATTCCATTCTATTAGATAATGGTGATGTCATAATCAACAAAAAAATTGATAATACAGTCATCTTTACTAGATATGAGGAAGGTAAACTACTCAAACTGAAGGGTGAGCTATCAAATTCAAGAAATTATGCTCATCTTGTGGAAGACAGAATGTCTCGAAACATGTTGTGGCATGCTTGATTTAGGCACACTCACTATAACAGCATTCATGTATTATAAAAGAATGGAGATTTTTGTATGCCTACATTGCCCATAAAATTAGATGAGAAGTGTGAAGCTTGCATCTTGGATAAATATGCAAGAGAACCATTTCTAAAGTCACAGTGGAAAGTAGACAGAAAATTACAGCTTGTTTATTCATACTTATGTTCTCTTCCAATCCTCTCTACTAGTGGTCATAATTACTTCATCTTTTTCATTTATCACTACAACAAGATGACATGGATATACTTACTGAAAAATAAATCAGAAGCCTTTGATACTTTCAAAAAAAATTAAACAATGATTGAAAATGAAGCACAAACCCACATCAAGACACTCAGGTTAGATAATGGTGGTGAATTCACATCAAAGAAGTTTGAATCCTATCTTGAGCAAAATAGGATCAAACACCATCTCACAGTTCCTCACACTCTACAACAAAATGGAGTAGTTAAAAGAATTAACAAAACTATGATGAATATGGTTTGTGCAATGTTGTATTTCAAAGGGGTAAATTTGCAATTTTAAGTTAAAGCAGCTAAACCAATAGTATACCTTCACAATAGATCACCATCAACAGCTCTTGAATCAATGCTCCATATGAGATGTGGTGTGGTTACCTCCCTTCAGTGCGACATCTTTGGATTTTTCGATCTACATGTTATGCATTGATTCCAATGGAGAAGAGAAATAAATTAGACCACAAGAGTCAAAAATACATCCATTTGGGATATTCAGATTCCTTTAAGGTATTTAGGCTATATAATGAGAAAGAGAAGAAGTTTATTGTCACAAGATAAGTTGTGTTTTTTGAAACTATAAAGGATAAAGTGCATATTGATCGATAGTTGAGTCGACTAGACAAATATACATAGTTTGATTTTTACAAGGAGAGTGATTTGAATGTTCTAGACAATAGTGGGGGACAAATTTGGGAATCTATTGATTTTCTATTATCTCCCATACATGAGTTTGAAACTCCTCGTAAAGGAGAAATTTAAACTTCATCATTTATTGAATAGAGGCTATTAAAATAGAGCACAGACAATAAAGGAACTTCAGAGGATGAACCCAAAGCACCTGTAGTAAAGAAAAAGATGCCTAAGTGGTCCACTCAAACACTGAAAGATGTGAGACCTGATGAAGTTGGGAAAATATGCACTCAAAGTGCACATGCAACCTCATCTCAACCAGACAAGTATATTGATGAAATTCATAGCATGATTGGAAAACTCACATTGGATGATTCTCAAGAGGAAATCAATGTTATATTTTATTCAGAACCAACAAATTTAAAACAAGCTAAGAAGCTTGAATCTTGGAGAAAATCAATCAAAGATGAGTATAATTCACTAGTGAAAAATGGGACTTAGAATCTGTTTGATCTACCATATGGTTTCAAACTGATTGGCTACAAGTGGGTATATCATAATAAATACAAGGCAGACATCTCACTTGACAATCACAAAGCAAATATATTCATAAAGGGGTATGCTCAAAAAGAAGGAATTAACTACAATGAAACCTTTGTACCAATAACAAAATGGACTACCATTCAGACCATGTTGTCTCTGGCAACTCACAACGGATGGAAATTTCATCGAATGGATGTCAAAACTTCATTTACAAGTGGAAACCTCAAGGAAACTATGTACATGACACAACCTAATGGTTTTATAGTAAAGGGAAAATATCACAAGGTGTCCAAACTGGAAAAATCATTGTATGGTTTGAAAGAAGACCCTCGAGCATTATACAAAAAACTAGTTGAGCACCTCATGAACATAAACTTCAAACATTTTAAGTTTGAATATGCAACTCTTTTCATCAAAATAGTTGAAAAAATAACTGTATTTGTGGTGGTGTATGTTGAAAATTTGCTCATCATAGGGAATAATGAATGGTACACTTCAAAATTCAAATCAGATTTGATGAAAAGCTTTGAAATGATTGATTGGGGTTATCTTCATTACTATTTTGGTATTGAAGTCATTTAGAAACCAAATTATTTATTCATCACATAGTAGAAGTATGTTGGTGACATTCTAAACAAGTTTAGAATGGAAGATTGTAAGCATCTCAGCATGCCAATAGAATAGAATCTCAAATTAACATCTAAAGATTTAACAAATTTGGTTAATACCACTAAATATAGATAACTCATTAGAAGTCTGATTTATGTGACTACCACTCCACCAGATATATTATATGTAGTTGGTGTCCTCTCAATATTCATACAACAATCTAGGGAGAGTCATTGGGTAGCAGTAAAAAGGGTCCTCAGATATCTCAAAAGCACACAACACTTTGGGCTCAAATACTCTAGGATGAGAGACTTCAAACTAGTTGGGTATTCAAATTCTGACTATGCTGGTGATCATGAAGACAAAAAGTCCACCTCAAGTTTTCTAATTAATTTAGGAATAACAGTTGTCAGTTAGAAATCTAAAGAGCAATCAATGCTAGTAATTTATTCAACAGAAGCAAAATATATGGCCGCTTTAGAGGCAACTAGAGAGATCGTGTGGCTCATAAAGGTTATTTTAGATTTATAGGATCAATAGGCTTCATCAACACCTCTCATGGTTGACAACACTTCTGCAATCTAGATGGAAAAGAATCCAGTCTTTCATGACCAAACCAAACACATCAATACCAAATTTCATTTGACTCAGCATTATGTGAAAGATGGTAGTGTCAAGTTGCAACATTTCCTGACAGCAGATTAACCAACAAACATCTTGACAAAGTCACTTGGATGAGAAAAAATTTAAATTTTTAGAGGACTAATTGGTCTAACAAAGACCCCTATAGATTAAGGGTGGTTGTAACACTATTGAAAATAATAGTTATTAATCCTAGCTGTCTAGATTAGGTGTTTTGCATTTCATCTTATTCAATAAGCTTTCCATTCCCATAAGAGTAGGAAGAGTCATTGGGAATGTGAATTTATTAGTCATTTTTTGGATTTAAATTATAATGTTTGCTTTCTTTCCAATTTGAATCATGAAATATAATTTCATTGTCATTTTTTCAATATTCTTTCCAACCTGTCAATTTTACACATTAGTCATGCTTAAAATATAAAATCCATAAAAGTTAACAATGATTCTTAACTTTTCATAAATCAAGGGACAAGGGCTTACCAAACTAAGGAATAAAAACTAATGCCATGTCAATTTTTTTAACATAGTTTTATTGCCTACTTTGATGACTTTGAGATTACCAACATTCATAAGAAAAAAATCACCACACTAATGTTATGGCTGGTGTTGCTTCACTTGTTTATATTGGTATTACAGATGATAACCCTATACATACGAATAATAGACTAAAAAAGGGACTATTTCAATACCACCACTAGACAAATTAGATGTGTTTTCCACTACTAATGTCATCAACATCTTAGAGTGTAATGCTAACATTTATAACTTTTTATCATATGAGACTATTCCTATAAAAAAATCAAAATTACGAAAGTAAATTAATAATATATTCCACTAAATATGTTATCATTGGTGACACTCTTTTTAATAGGTCCTGCAATAGTTAGTTACTTAAATGCCTTGGGCATAACAAAGCTAAAATTTTCTTATAAGATGTTCATGATAGAGAATGTGGTGGCCATTTTAATTGAAAATATATGTCATATAAATTATTACGAATGGATTACTATTGGCCTTTTATTTAAGGAACAAGAGTGTAAATAATGTGTAAAGTTTGTGAGTAGTGCCAAAATCATAGTAAAAATAACACACACACCATCTCAAAAATACAACCCATTATATCTCCTTAACCATTTTCTATTTGGGGTTTCTATCTAGTTAGAAAGCTTATTCCAACATCATCATAAGGTCATAAATTTATCTTTACAACTATCAAATACTCTAAAAAATGGGTTGAGGCCATTACTTTAGAGTCTACCACTAGTGATGACATTTTTTACTATAAATATCTAATGACATATATCTTATCTTGATTGGGTATCCCATCTAAAATTATTATAGATAATGGTTCATAATTGAAGAATAGGTCAATAAAAATGTTTTATGGTAAGTATAAGATTTGATACATTTTTATACTTGGTTTGAAGCTACAAATAAGGCAACTGTGAACATCTTAAATAAAATTATTGATAAACATGGTGAAGATTAACATAATCAAATATAGTGCAGTAATGGGGTAACTCCCTTATGTGTTATCCTACAATTTTTAGTCTAGTAATGGGGTAACTCCTTATTTTCATGTATATAGTGCAGAGGTAGTGCTTCCTCTCAAACCTAAGATTCATTCTTTGTGTCTATCCCTTAAAGGCCTTATCAATGATGAGAAATATATATATATATATATATATATATATCACATCAATTATAAATTGTAAATGAAGCATGTATACATGCTCGTGATAACCTAAAGGATTACTATAATTTCATAAAGAGATCCTTAAAAAATATTACATCAAGATATTTTCATATCATTGACTTGGTACTAAAATAAAATCAAAATAATACAAATGCAAATAAAAAATATATAAAGTCAAATTCAAATAAAATTAGCTAGGTCCCTTTGTTATTATATAAAAACCTGGTATAGTGGCCTAACACCTATCTACATTAGAAATACAACATTTGAATAATCAGATGAACATCATTCATTTATGTCATTTCTATTGGCGACATTGTACCCACATGTTCATCATGAGTTATTCACTTATTGTATCTTATGCTAATGAGGACATCCTATAATTTTGACACTTTCCATGCTATAGTTTTTTACTATTACCTATTGGTGTCTGATAACGACATCTTTTCTCCTTGAGTTTTATTGATACATATCTTTTATGGAGCATCTCATATCCTTGTGTCTAGAAAACTTGCACTATTTATATACTAGGAAATGACATTATCCTAACAAATATCCAGTTACAAGATTGATTTTCATAGTTGATATATCTATATCTATATTTTATCATAATAGGGGCATATTACTTGGCCCTATTGTAATGAAATTACTTCATTAATAAATAAGTATCACAACTATAAAGTTTAATATAACAAAAATAGATCAAAATATATGAATAAATGATGAATTACTTCGAGAGGGAAACCTCTACAACCTTACAATATGAACATAAATTGTAATATGATGATCATATACTAACCACTACGTCATATATATACCCTAATTATGTTAATTAAACAACCTAGGCTGATCTTGATAATATTATGAAGCTATAGAAATAATCATATGACTTAATTAAATCTTATGATAGCCACGATTCAATTATACATATCCTAATTAATGTTAATAGTTGAGGTCATAAAATGCCCCTCCACATCAAACTAACATTGTCCTCAATGTTTATAATTTTTGGATTCTTATGTAGGAATGCTTCACACTCCCTTGATGAATCTTCATTGGATATTCTTCCACTTGATTAGATACTTTGTAATCACCCTCATTCATAACCTCTTAGTGTGTGTTTGAATGATTCCCTCGAGTTCCAAAATGATTATTCCCTCCTCATCAAGCTATGGTAACTTTGTTTGCACTAAAACACTTTCTCCAATGACTTTCTTTAATTAGGAAAGATAGAAGACTAGATATATTTTTATTGAGTGAGTTAAATCTACAGTTATTATATTGCACTATCAATCTTCTAAAAGTCTTGATAAGGATCGTGCTACTTAGATGAAATTTTTTTATCAATATTTTGTTGTTTGAAGGACATTTTATTATATGGTTGTAAATGCACAAAACACCCAATATCAAATTTGAAATTTCTTTCACTATGGTGTTGATCAACTTTCTAATTCATGTGGTTTTTTACCATTTCTAAATTCTCTTTAAGATTAAAGAGTACTTCTTATTATCCATGAATTTATTCTTTTATTTCTTGAACCTTTGGTTGTACCCTCAAATATGAGGTGATGAATGGTGAATGGTACCCATACAGTGCCAAAAATGGATACATTTTGGATGAGGTATGAAAATAAGTGTTATATAACCATTTTGCCAATGTCAACCATTGAACCCATCTCTCATGGTTATCTAAAGAAAAACAATGAAGATAACCCTACATGCACTTGTTGATCACCTTTATTTTATTATTAGATTGGGGATGATAATATGAGCTAAAAGCCAGCTAGTTACCAAAATATGAAAATAACTTAGTCTAAAATTTATTAGTAAAGATAGGATCACAATCACTTACTATGTATCTTTGGGGTCCCCTATGTTTTTTTAACTATATCCATAAATGTTGTTGTTATTGTACTTGTTATAAATGGATGTGATAATGCACAAAAAATAGGCATATTTGGTGAGTCTATCCACCACAATGATGATGACATTTTTAGTTCATGTTTTGGTAGCCCTATGAAGATATCCATAGAAACCTCCTCCCACATATAGCTAATAATAAATATAGGTTGTAATAGACTCAGGGTCTTAACTATCTCTTATTTGTTTTTTGACACACCATACATTCTGCCATAAATTTTTAGACTTCCCCTTCTATCCCTTCCAAAAAAATCCTAAAAGACTCTATGATAAGTTATAAAGAAGCTTGAGTGCCTGCCTACTGGAGAAGCATGAAGTTTCATAAGCACTTTATGCCTAAGGGTTAAAGTTTTGTAAATGTACAATGTATCCATATACCATAGATCATCCCCTTTCCACACAATTTTATCTAACACATTTGGATCTTGTTGGAGCTTTTGAATTAGATCATGTGTAGCAACATCATTATTCCACTATGATCTTATTTCATCCACCCAATTGACTCATAAAATGGTTATGGTGCACAATATTTCTTTAAAAGACCCATCCTTCCTAGATAGTACATCAGCCACAAAATTCTTCTTTCCTTTCTTGTATACTATCTCAAATTCATATACAAACATATTAGTGACCCATTTTTCATTATTCTCATGATAACCTTTGATTTAAAAATTAGTTTAAAATATCATGATCTATCTTCACTTTAAAGTATCTTCCCATTAGATATGGTCATCGTTTTTACTACATGAAGGATGGCCATCATTTCATTCTCATAAATAGACTTGATAAAAAATTTACCCTTCAGTTGATGACTCTCAAATGCAATGGGTCATCTTTATTACATATGTACCACTCACATGCCATACCCTAAAGCATCTCATTCTATAATGAATTTTTTGGAGAAGTTCGAAGTATCTAGAATTGGTTTGTTTACATGGCTTCCTTGAGATTTTAAAATGATTGGGTGGCTACCTCATTATAAGGGAAGGATTCATTTTTTAATAAGGTTTTGAGTGGTATTGTTATTCTTCCATAATTTTTTTAAAAATTAGGATAATAACCTATGATCCCCAAGAATACTTAAATGTTTTTAAGGGTTTTAGGCACTTTCCATTCTATCATAACCTTGATCTTATGTTAATCCACCCTGACACTTTCATGGGAGATAATGTGGCCCAAATAATTGACTTTTTTGACTCTAAAAGTGGATTTGGAAGGATTGGCATAAATCTATATTTGTTTAAGAATATCCAACATCTTATTCACATGGTACTATTATTTCACCCATGTTTTGTTGTATATTAAAATATCATCAAAGAACACCAAGACAAATTTCCATGTAAATGGCCAAAAAACCAAGTTCATCAAACTCTGAAATGCATTTGGTACATTAATGAGGCCAAAAGGCATCACCACAAATTTATAATGGCCCACATGGGTTTCCAAAAATTTCTTATGACAATCCTTGTCATTAATTCTTATTTAATGATACCCAAAACGAAGATCAAGTTTTGTAAAATAAACAACACAATGTAATTCATCTAGAAAATCATCAATTACAAGAATAGGGAACTTATCTTCAATGGTGTAATTATTGAGTTCCGTATATTTAGGACACATGTGTCAGGTTTCATCATTATTATGTACCATCACCATTAGAGAGGAATAACCACTCTGACTATGATAGATAATACCTACTTCTAGCATCTCATGTACCATCTTCTCAATCTAACTCTTTTAGCCATGTAGGTACCTTTAAAGCATGATGTTGGGTGGTCGATACCCTGGCATTATTTTAATGATCATGATCCATTTTGGGAGGAAGTCCTTTTGGCATATCACCAAAAACCAATAAATGTTTTTCCACAATAACTTGGAGATCTGGCGTGTAGACCCTGTTGGTGTTTTTGCCTTTAGTGAAAAAAAGTGATCCACAAACCCATCAGCTCCCTTTTTTATAATCATATGTATTTGACAAGAACTTACCAACTATGGGGAGTTTGTATGTAACCTACATAATTCAAATATCCTACCCTTAGAATGGAAACATATGAATATCTTTTATAAATTCATCTCAATAGTTCTAAATATAATTAGCCATTAGATTCCCAATGCAATGTCTACTCCACCCATAGGAACAAAAAAATATAGGGATGTCTATTAGATATTATCCCATGGATATTTTAATATAGTGGCATTTCCTATAATGACTGATTATGCCTCCATCTAAAAACATGACTTGGAACTCTAGAGTTGTATATAAAAATAGTTCAAGTGCATATCTAAAAATATTTTGATGAAGTTATGAGTACTACCCAAGTCAACCAATATTTACACCTCATATATTTTTGTAAAACCCACTACCTTGAGGATTTTTGGAGTGTTAATATTAGAAAGTGCATGGTGAGAAATATTATGTTGGGCTTCTTCTAATTCCTCCCTTGACACATCATCAGTGTCCCATGCTACTTCTTCATTAGGACCTTCAATGTAAAATAATTTATCTTCAACACACTTATGTCCTCTACTCTACTTGTTATCATAGTTAAAACATAACCCTTTCACCCTCTTCTCTTCAATTTATTGAGGAATAATTATGGTAGGTTAAGGAAAAGATTATGTTCTAGTGTTCCTATCTCTTATATTTGTAAATGGTTGACTTGTGGTTCCTAGTTCCCTCTCCCCTTTGATCTAAAATCCATGACAATAAACTTAGAGATAGAACTCATATTAAACATGTGCACCTCATGTTGGATGTGATCTTTGAGCCCACCAAGAAATAATTCATTCAAATTTTCATCTATGATTATCTTTACCTATAATGATAGATTCTAGAATTTTTGAATATAATCCTTGATAGATGTTTATCATAGCTTTGGTAACTGATTGAAGAAACTCTCTATCACATTGTTGCTATAGTGTAACTATAATTCATTGGTTAAAAAAACTAATTAACATTGAGGATCTTCTTATTTTGATCACAAATCCCTCGATGCCAAATGAATTACTCATGTTCTAAATGTAAAGATGCCTTTACCACCTTTTGTCCACATGGGATCTGGTCTACCTCAAAAAAGCTATCCATTTCGTTGATCTAACTAACTAGATCCTTCCCATAAAACTTGCACATTTACACTTTTGGCATCATGTTCTACAACACTAAATAGAAACCAATCAAAGGTAAAGGTTGATTTATATTAGGGATTGTATTGGAATAGCCCAAATATCCACACTCATTAGTCTTGAGTATCAGTGAATTGGGATGATTTTTTAAATTTAGTGGAACATTTAATAATTTATCAATTTTTTTCCTTGGCTCATCTAATTGGTGTTTGATTTTATCCACATCTCCTTTAGTAGCCATATCATATTGTATGTTTCGCACACTAAACGCAAGCTAGCTCACTTTACGATATGTCAAATAAAACCCTAGACCACAAGATCCACCAACTCATATTTTTGACTCCATCTACTCTTTTTAGGATTTTTTCCAAGAGTTTCAGAACCCTTTCCTTAGCCCCTAGTGTGTGGTTATACCATATAAATGCTTGATAACGCAAAATTGATTTTCTCCTTTGAACTAATGAATTGGACTTAGATTGGATTCAAAAATAAGGTGTAAATAAAAAATCTACATTATATTTTTATGATCTTTCTAAAAATGTAAAGAAATCAAAAAAAAAATCCTCAAAATTTGGCCTATAGGAAAAAATTATGAAAACCCCTAAAACCAAAATAAATAAATAAAATTAATCCTTAAACATATTTTTTTACTATAGTTTCCTTGAATGTTACTTTAACTCCAGTAAGAAAATTTAAAAAAAATCATAACAAATTATAAGATAAAAGGGATTCCCCAAAATTAGGGTTTTGCCCACATGTATGCCCAAATTGAAGCTCTATAACCACTTGTAATGAAATTACTTCATCAATAAAGAATAGTCATAGCAATAGATCACAATATAACTAAAATAGGGTAGATTATATGAATAAATGATAAGCCACTTTGAGGGGGAAACCTCAAAACCTTAAAATAACAACAAATTTTATAATATGATTATCAACTATTAACCAACTATCTCCTATATATACCCTAATTATGTTATGTAAACAACTTCATTGACCCTATTATTAATAAGAAGCTATATAAATGATCTTATGACTTAATTAAATGTAATTATAGCCACAATTTAGCTACACATATCTAATACAAACAATAGGTTAAGGGCATAAAACTTGCTTTGCATTTCCATTAGGGAGATTGTATACGTAGTTATTCCTTAAGCTTACCATTATTTATACCTTGTGCATGCAGAGCTTACATTAGGGCATAACTTTATTCCCTATCACTAGAATACATCAGGGCATGTAGTTTCCCTACACTATCTAATCTTCATATGAGGGTGCATAAATCTATTGATATTTACATGATGTTATCTTTTCTATAATGATTTCATATGGACATATTATTATTACATCTCTCCTAATAATCATAGTGGATCATATGGTTTGCCTTAAATTTTGATCCTCCTACTCCCTAGATTTATATCTTACTATTGAGCATACATGATATTTTATGATGGTTACATGCATGTGTTTTATTTGATTTTTTCCAAGAATTTTACCAAGCTTTAACATATTCTTTAATGACTCTTGATGCATTTAAATTTTTATTTTGAGATGAGTGATTTCATGAATATATTTTACAATCCTTCACATCAAAATGGAGGTATGTGTCTAGATATTTTTCAATATTTATCAAGATTAAACAAAATTGAGCAAAATTGAGTAAAATATTGAATGTTGTGCATCAAATAAAATGGAAATGAGTGAAATGAAAGTTTTAAATATGTTAGGATGACATGTATCTTTTTATTTTATCAATAAACATAATTTAGTTTGTAGGACTTACTTTTAAATTTATAATAATTAGAAGAGCATGAGAAGGTGTTATTTTTACCAGTTATGACAACATGGTGTGTTAACTATTATGGACAATAGGTAAAATTTAAAGGGTGGCACATAAGGAATCTATGATTTATTATTATGAAATAGTATATCAAAACCTAAATGTTTAACTTTAATAATTAAAAATAATGAAATAACAAATTAGAATAGAATTTAACATAACTAGATAGAATATTTATGATTCTAAAGCTAGAATAAAGATTTATAAATGATGATGTAAGTTTGTATAAAATTTGGATTTATATCTTTCAAAGGATGGAATCAACACTTTAATAAGAACCATATATTTTTCCCATAATGGATTCAAAAAACACCTCTACAACCATCAAGCATGTTATGATTTTTTGAATCTATACCAAGAACTTTTTTAAATTTTATATTTTTCTATGCACGTGTCTTGTTAAGTGTCATATATTATTGTGAAATCATAATGAAAAATTCATGGGTAAATTTCATTATTTTGTCTTATTTTCACTTCTTGACTTAACCCTTGGGAATAATAATCAAATAAGTGTGTGCTAAGTTATCTAACTTAGGATACCCCTTAAGGAGTTGTAAGTATATATCATGCATGCTTGGAATCATAGTCAATGTAGTTATCTTGTCTATGTGAGTGAAATTTTGATTGAGAGATTTTATATCCTCTACTTAGTGATGTTAAATAAATAATACATAAAAATTCACCTAAAACCTCATTTGGTACAAGTGGATGATGTCAAAATTGCTTGGATAAGGTTGAAATATCAAGGTGTTAGCTTTGTTTTAAGTGTAGCAATAAATTTTATCAATGAAGGGCCTAATTTTAAAATGAAGAAGGTTTCCTCAACCCTTAAATTATATTTGACACTTGTTAAAATTAGTATGAATGATTTTTATATATAGTGATCTCTAGGACACAAGCAATGGCTGACCATGAAAAATAACAATATGTGAAATCAAAGGCACGAGAAATCAAGCCAAAGGGCAAAGACCCTAAGAAATACAAATGACAGATTCAGTGGCCCACCAAATCTGTAGAGGGTAAAATTGATGTATAACCTATAACTGTCAAATTTTTCCTTGGAGGAACAAATGTCTAAAATAAGGATATAACACAAGAAACAAAGATTATTAGTTATGTTATCCAAAATCCAATATAAATGGAAACAATAATAATCTATGTTAGTATACCTCAGATTGAGAAATAAAATAAATATGAAAGAGAAATATACCTTTAACTTACTCTTGTGATGAATTTGATTATGCTTGGATGTGATTATAGTTACAAATGGATTTGTTGGAGTGTGTGGATGAACTGATGGCATCTCTCCTTAAAAGATTGATGTTTTGACGTTGATGCTTAATGAATGATTGAAGCTTCAATAGATTGATTTGGGAGGTAATTTGTTATGTAATTTAATCTTAGTGTAAATGTAAGTGAATCGCTCATATTCATATATTTGGTTTGATTAATCAAATCCATTTATCTTGGTTGGAGATCAATAGTGGAGGATGATTGAATTGATGGGAGATTATTAAATTATTTAGTGGAAATCTTAGGAGTGGGAAATAGGTGGGGACATTGGATCCATGGATGATTAAATTATAATATTTAATTTGATAGTGGAGGTTAGTGGGATTTGAGATGGATTATTAATTTTGGAGAGATGAATCTTTAGATTATAAATTTCAAATGATGGGGGATAGGAAAATCCTGTGATATCATTGAAATTTAGAAAAATGATTATTTAGATTATAGAATTTAGATGATGGGGGATAGGCAGAGCCTGTGGCATCATTAAAACTTGGAAAGAAAAAACTTTGTATTATAAAATTCATATGGTGGGGCACGGTTAGAGCCTATGGCATCATTGAAATTTTAAAAGTGGAAGGTGTTGGAATATGATGTCATGGTGTGGGGATTATTTAATTTTTGGATTTTAATAATTATGGATATTCAAAATCCATAAAATTAGGGAAGGATTAGTTAATTAATTTATATTAATTAACCAATGGAATAGGATAAAAATATGTGTAATTCGAGGTGGTTATGGAATAAATGACTTAATTAGATAGGGGGTGATGAATAGTGAAGGTTAGAGATGTTAATGCGAATAGAAGACTAATTAGTTAAAATTATCATGAAGTGTCCAACTTTAAGTGTCTACATTTTTCCCCTCTTTTTTAAGGAATTATGAGATACAATGAATGGAGTAACAACTTTTTAGAGAAAAAAGAAACTAAAAATGGTGGACAAAAAATTAGATAATGATGATGAAATAATGTGATGGATTATGCCCCTCGAGAGGACACATGAGGATGAATATATGTGGATGGGTTCTCAAAAAATAAAGGAAGAAGATAGAATGTAAGAATCAATGGATGGGTGATGAAGAAAGAGGGATTGGGATATAGTATGTGATGATGAGATTAATCTATAGATGCACTTATCCCACTCGAGCTAATGCTTGCATGCTTTGATTTTTGTTGATGATGGATTGAGTTGCCCCAAGCAGGGCTGATTTAGAAAATATATATCCTAATATAAGATGCACACTTTAATTTTTCCCAATAAATGTGGATGTGAAAAAAATATCACAATGATGGAGTTGTAAGCCTTATTTACCCCAAATAAGGTGAAAGTTGCAAGTTTAGATGGATAACTAATTGATTGATTGAATTATAAGCATAGATCAAGGTTTTAACCTATTGTATAGATTAAGAATGAGATGAGGTAAATGGGAATGGGAATGGGAATGGTAATGAAGAATGGTAAATCTTACCTTATAAACCCCTTGTAACTGAGTGTTACCTACATAGTCCAAATGGACCTCAAGATAAATGTAGTTCTCCATTTAGGGAGGTATGATAATGAAGGAATGGATATTAACCTAGGGATGAAATTAACTCAATTGAGTTAATTATTATTTAATTTGACTATTCTTATGATGGTAAATTAATTTTCCCTAAGCAAGGTAGATTCAAGATAAGCTATAGACTTTGATGTTCCCCAAGTAGGGTAGTTTGTTGTGAATTTGGATTACAAGCATTGTTTTAGGAGTTAATGATAATAAGCAATGATGAATGATTATATTGATAAATATTTAAAAGGTTTGATGGGTTGACATAAACATATGTGTGGATGGTATAATGACTTTTCAAAGAATGAAGAAGCCATAAATAAGTATGTACATGAGGATGCCCCAAAGTGATGAAATAGTGATTTGAATCATGATGTGATGATGTATTGAGGGATATCAATAAGCATGAAGATGGTTCAATAGAATGTATCTATTCTTGACACCTTGACCTATTATTTATTTAATAAATCAATTTCACACAACAACTATATACTTACTTCATCATAAGGGATAGAGATCTCAGTACAGAAACATACCAAGTCACTGAGAAAAACAAAACCCATGGTATGCCATGAAGAGAAAATTAGTCTTTATGTCAAGAAATTAATTGGAAAAAGATAGTGAGAAGAGGATATTCCCATGCACATGTAGAAATATTGAGATTCAATATGTAGATATATCAAGCAGTGAACCTGAATAGATTGTATGCATTGAAGCAAGAAGTGTAAGACATGGGTAAGCATGGATGTTAAAGAAGTACGAGCCAGTGATCACACCCTTATTATTGATGATAATATGGATGAAATAAGATGAAGAGGATAACAAGGTCTCATATAAATGGATGATGCTGAGGATGAAGAACTAGGTAGTGTCGAGTATGAGTGCTTACTCGGATAAGAAGAAAATGGAAATTATGGAAGGATTCTCACAGGATAAATACCTTTAAAAGAGTTATTATTTGTATGAAGGGTTGATATGCAATTTGGAAATTAAAACAAGTGAAATCAGGGAAGATGAGAAAAAATAAATGAAATGGAGAAATGAGATGAAGAAAAAAATGTTAAAAATGGGGGTGAAAGGATAGAGATGAAAAATATGTAGATCAGGGAATTGAAAGCATCTGTAATGGAATTTCTACTATCATGTAAGGAAAAATAAAATGAGAGATGTGAAACAAAATGAAAGTGGTGAAACAAGGTCTAAAGTAGACTGAGAAGAAAATGGAATGGCAAGGAAAATGAAAGATAAGTAAAAACATGGAAAAAAATGGAAATGGGTGAGCAAAGGAGTGAAATAAGGAAACAAAAATGATGACAGGAAAGTGAAGAAGTAGGTGGTATCATGATCAACTAAGCATTAATAGGAAAAGTTATGGTGAGGAAGGTGATGAGCTAAATCTAAATTTAGATGGTGGATTTGGAGATTAAAATGGAATGTAAAATGTCAAATGGGTTCAAAAAAGACGGGTAAAATAGAGGATTGGTGGAGATGAAGGCATGTCATGAGGATGGTCATCAATCATCTTGTTAAAAGAGATTGGCATGCTAGATAGTTGATTAAAGGAGATTAATGGGATAAAAGAGATTAGATGATGGGTTTTGATGGGTAGTTATGGTGTGAGTATTTTATTATGGAGGAATGGAATAAAAATTTTAGGGGTGATAATTGAATTGAATAGAAAGAATGATAATAAGATCGATTGAGCTTACCTCAAAAACCCCATATAACTGAACATTGTCTCCATAGTCTAAATTGACCTTAAGTTAATGTAGTTATCTCAAAAGGTAGAGATGATGATGATAAAAATATGATGATTGATGTTGATTTGAATTTTATTATTCAAATATGGATGAACTGATTGGAATTAAAAATGAATGTTAAGGTGTGGATAGATTTGTTCAAGGAGAATATACTATAATTTTAGTGCACATCCTCATATACTTTGCAACCTAATTTTTTATGTAACATGGAATGGTATGCACCATGATATAAAACACCATGATGACTTGGCCACATTATGCATAAGGATTGACCCCAAATCTAATTGACAAATGATAAAATATATCTTGATAAGGAAAAATTGGGATAACATTATTGTCATATGCCAATGGATGGATTCAAATACAAGTGTAAGAAATCACCGTGATATTGAAAAACCATGATGACCCTATTGACACATATGAGTCAAGTCAAAACAAGAAAAATAAACAAACAAACAAGTAAGCAAGAAAAAACACACAAACCTAAAACTAAAAGCAATAGAAAGCATATTATTGCTAACTGAGTCAAAATCCTTGTGTGAAAGATCAATGATATAGCTAGATGGTGACCCAAGCAAGGATATGTGCAAGGGAGAGGATGTGGAAAAAATGTTCCTGATGAAGTGACTATGATATGGGTCAAAATTAATCAAGGATAAAAGTCCATTCTAATACAAGAGTGTTCATGGAACTCTACGTTTTGTGTATTTATATCACTATTTTTTGGTTTTTTATAGATTTACTAATGTTTTTGGATTTTTATAATAAATATATACAAAAGGGTGTCCATGATGTGTGTATATGAGCTACTAACGAATGGAAAATTGACTCTATCTATAGATGTGGAAATAGATATGGGATGTGAAGGACAAATGAATACATTTGGCCAAAAGGAATATCTCCAAGGATCAAAAGAAAAGGAAGTTTCCCCCTGTGTCACTCTTATATCCTACTACAAATAAGTTGCCACACTATAATATGTCAAAACCTACTATACCTTATAGTAGTTGTAAATCACCACCAAAGTCAAAATGAGAAATGGTTTGTTGGATAATGATATGGTTTGGATGGAAGGATGTGGAAGGATTTAAACCTATCCCCAAGCACAAAATTACTCATAGATAATGTAATTTGATGCATGCATCCAAAAAATTGGTTTTCACTATGGTACTTATCCAAGATGCCCTAAAAATGGTTTTCACCTTTGGATGGACTATTTATCTTTATATTTTATTTATTGGATTGAAATAAAGCATAAAAATTCTTGAGGTGCATGATATTCAAGGGTTCATATATCTCTCTTCCATCTTCTATGGCCAATTTTTAAGCATTATAATTGTACTTAGTAGTGATGGTGTATGGACATAGCTAATTAGGCTCAAACTTGTCTTTCTTCTCTCATTATACATTTGTATTCCTTTAATTTTATTTAAGTAAAAGATCACCAAATTCAAACTCTTAGGGTTTGATTTTATTTTTATAATTACAATGCATCTTATTTTGATAAGCCTTGATATGATTTAGTGTTGGCAATATTTTCTCATCAAGGAGTTCTAGCTCTTGTAGCCATGAAACCCTATAATCCTCATCGTTAAGATTTTATTGGCACACTTTCCCTTCACATTAAACCCTTTATAGTCTTTCATCATACACATTTTCTCATAAACATATTCATATGTATCATTTTTCAACATCTGAATCCACCCCCATTATCATGTAGTTCATTTTAGTCTATGTTTCATGGATTTTTTGTCTTGACTATTTTTTTATCATCTTGAAAGTGACTTGACCATATTAGAAGTAATATGAAAGTGATCAAGTTATTAGTGGATATTTTTTACCAACATACCCTAATTTCCCATGTATTGATTGTCAAATTTCATGATTTTTTTACCATTGGCTTATGTGTGAATGTGTTCTAATCTAAATTCCAATGGGTGTATATATACACATGTACCTTGAGTTATTTAAACACCAAAAGATATTTCCTACATGACATATTGAACATATATATCACACATTTTTCAAGGATAATGTACATTATGCTATTATTCCACTCTCTATCTACCAAATTCTTATGGTTACACATTTGTACCAAAAAAATTATTGTATTAGAACATGTAACATTATTGATTATCATAGGGAGAGGAGGTGGAGCCTTCTCTCACATTGGGATGTGTTACTAATTTGAATTAAAATTACATTTATCCCTAATTTTCAAAGTGATATATAGTTTTAACCCTCAAAAGTGTATGTGCCAATTTACTTTACATGTTTCCCTTTGGCATGGATGTGTTGCCAAATCTTGAGGCTAGATTAGGGTTACATCAAAAGGAGAAGATAGTTAGACATATTTACACATAATTAGACTTATCTAAGAGAGGATTTTTTACTTATACTATTGATTAATGGTTTTATGAATTTTTAGACCCTAGAGATCAACATAGTGATTTTTGGACTTGCTTGACCACTTTTGGTAGACCCTATCACTTTTGGATTTTATATATGGTCACTACCCTTTTCAGAACAATCAAAAATTAGTCATCATCAAAAATCATTTCCTTCTATTTGGGTGCCCTTCTGCACTATTCCAAAACCTATTTTCTAGTATCTCAGTCACTATCAAAACTATGGTGATCACATAAGGTATGCATCTCACTTTACCTATCTCTTTGCCCTTTTAAGTTGCCTAGTTTAATGTCCTTCATTTATTGAAAACTAGGGTAGATATTTATTCACTTTTTTACTATATTTATATTATATTTTCCATAAATTACCTATTTACAATCATTGGTGTAGTATTTTGAACACTTGTGCACCATTTTATGTAAACTTGCATAATACAATCAAATTTGGTAAATTTTTCATTATAAATTTATTTTTTAGTTATGTAAAGATATGAATAATGTTATATTTAACCATATGTCTATAGATGGTTATTATTTTGTTACTATAAATTTTTTAGTTATATATAATGTCATGATTCCAATACAAGTACAGTTAGGGAAGGTCCATAAGAGAATAAAACATTTACAATCTTTTTTGGACCATTTGCAAAATGTCATGTGTGTTGCTATTTAGGTTCATCTTGACTCGCCCTGCTAACAATCTCACTCTTAGGGTCATGGAGGTGAGGCTTATGGTAAATTTTTCTTAAGAAGTAAGAAACATTTTCTCATTACATTCTTGACGTCCTTCACCTAGCCAGAGCTGTGGAGTTGATGGTGGGTTTGGTCACTCTTTCCTCAACATTTATGGGTGGATGGCCAAATAATAAGGAAATTTTCCTCGATTCATCTCTGAAATTGATTTTTTAAGATGAGAACAAGAATAATAAAAATTCAAAGCAACTAATAATGATTGGTGGGATCTAATCCTAATATGATCAATCATCTTGGTGGTGGTGGTTGGGGTAACAAGTCAAATGAACCTTTATCATCGTTAACAACTTTGATTGATCTGGTTGTATAATGATCCTATATGATAGGTAATGGGTACCCAATGGGCCTTATATTATGTTGCTCATGACACTATCTTTTTTTTATTTGAAAGTTTATAAGGAGTTTTTATTTAAATCATTCTACTTTATAAGGATCTTAGTTATTTAAAGTGACTTGATCTCCTATTTGAATATGCAAGATCAATGTGAAGTCTTATTTTGGAGTGTGAAACCATTCCAACCACATTTTTTTAAGATTAATGATGTATTATTATACATACAATTAATAGAAGAAGATTTTCAATAAATAAATGAGATTAGAAAATAAAAATGGAGATTGCCTCTTGTAAGCCGCTAAAGAAAACTACTTGCATAGAGTTGAAAAAAATAAAGAAAACCACTTGAAAGCAGTTTTAAAAAATAATGAAAACCTATTATATTTTAAAATGGAAAAAAAAAAACTCCATATAAATAGCAAAGAGATTTAACCAAGAACACGTTGATTTTATTCTAAATTAGTTCCATTGTCATACAAATCATTGATGAGGGCCATAAGTAAAGCTCCAAATTTGATTTTCCTTCAAAATTCAATTATTTTATAAAAAGTGGTGTTATGTGTCATTCAATGTAATCATATCAAAATAAAAATTTGACACTCCATAAATTCAATGAATTGTATCTGTAAAATCTTGTGTTGAAATATAATGTGTGATAGTGGGAAAAATTACATCTACACACCAAATTTTTACATAATTATTCCCAAGAAATAATGTCATCTATTATATTATGTATGATCACATGTATTTTATTCAATTCCTTTTTAAATTTTAATATTTATATATGTATGTTAACATATTAGGAGAACAGGACCTACCACTGAACGATATTGGCCAAATAACATTTTGGTTACCTTATAGCTTACTCATACAAATTTTATTTCTTGTTAAATATCTTGAAAAGGAGGCCACAAGTTTGAATTTGTACAATATAGGATATGTACACCTCATTTTGAAACATATAAAAATGCCTTATAAAGTCTCATATACTATAAGCTACCTTAAAACCAACCCAATGTGATTGACATGGTGGACCTTGAAATGAAGTGATTTAAATTTTGTCCATGAGACCAAACAATATATGGGATTGTTGTCACATTGAGTTACACCCTCTGAGGAGCTTTTTCATATCTCCTCACCCAATTGACACAATGGGAACACCCCAAGGCTGTGGATCACCTATGGTTGGAGTGAACCTCCAGAGAAAGTTGGCTTCCCCTGATGGATTATTTAAGAATAACACTAATGCTACTACAATTACAAGGAAAAGGGAGAAGGAGTACATAAAAAATAAAGAAACTGAAAACAAAAGGGGTGATACACCAGAATATTATGATAACCTCTACTCGCTGAAGTATACACAATGAACATAAAAGAATTAATAGCATATACAAATCACAATCCAAAAATCCTTCTACATAAGTGAATTATACGGATGCAAAGAACTCAGGAAAGCACTTAGAAGGGAGACACTCCATAACTAAACACTACTTGAACTCAATGTCACACAACCTACAACCTAAAAATGAGTATCTTCTTGCATAAAGGTGAGGTAACTGGACAACAAATGAAGGAGAAATAAACTTCTTCACAAGATAAGATTAAAAAAATACAAAAATTCACACAAGATACAGGGATATGAGAAGGCAAAAATAACTCTATTATTCATCCAAAGGCATAAAATAAAGGTAGAGGGATCAAGGATGGGCCAATTTCTGCAACATTTTTGTGCTAAAAAAAGGTCCTCCTATAATGATAATTATGCATGTTTTTATAGGCAAAATATTCAGAGTTCGGGTCTTTACTTCATCTTACCCACTATCAAGATAGTTAAAAACTTGATGATGATCGAGGAATGGGAGTTTAGGTAGTGGGGATTGTAGACACCGCAAATGTGTCTGCACCTTGGTTCTCCCCCTTGTCCACCTCAAACCCCTAATCCTAACCCTTGGCCTCCATTTGATTAAAATAACCTAAGTATTTTAATCAAGTGGCCCCCTTTCCACCCTACCCTTGCCACCTTGGATCCTCCCTTGAATCCCTCCACCTTCCCCCTAGCATTTATTAGGCCAAATCTCTTCATTATCTCCCCCCACGCCCATTTTGGCATCCTCGTGACCGTTCTTCCCATAACCCCTCGCCCGACGGCGTGCAAGAATGGGCAGAGGCTATTTTTAGCCTCTGTCCCCATCCTGCGACTGCCGACGTCGGCGAAACTGCCAGCGTCGGCAGCCTTCATTATCCCTTTCTGCATCCGTTGCAGCCCCTGGACCCTTGAGCTCGCAAACAGAATCCTCTTGGCACTTTGGCTTTCGTCTCTCCTCCGTCTTGACCTCGTGCAACAGCAGCAACAGGTGCAAAGGCTCTGGATCAGGGATTTCTTCTTGCAACAAGTCTTCCGTGGCTCCAACAACAGCTCCTCCTTTCTTCAGTCAGCAAGCCAAGGTAAGCAAAGTCTGGTGTTTCATTTTATTTTATTTCTTTAGTTTTTAGTCATCTATCCTATCTATTGTCTTCTGCTCCCTCTGTTCTTCCCCCTGAGAGGCTACAAAGCCTTCTCAGGTCCTGTCCTCTATGTATCCTCCTCTTCCCTATCCCTCTTTTAATCCAATCCCAGACAACTTCCCCATCCCCCTGTCAACAAAGACCTTGCATAAGGCACCCAACCAGAACTAGACCACTCCCCAGTCCATCCAAATTTGTCCCCGAACTCAGTCTCAGACCCGTTCACAGTCCAGAAACCAACTCAGACCCGAATACAGGCCACAACCCCGACCGACGCTGGTCACTTCCCCAACCGACGTCGGCAGGATAGCCGACGCCGGCAGATCAGCTAACCGACGCCGGCAACATTTCTGACCTCGGCGACTGTCATCAGCCCTACAACTCCTTCAGGTAATCATTTTTGTCTTTTCCTTCCTTTCTAATTTCTTTGTCACTTCTGTATTCTGGCATTCTGTCTTTTTATCAGTCACTTATCTTATCAAAACAGTGGGTTGACCTCCCTTAAGGAAGTTTTTACACTTCCGGGAACAAGCTTTTGCTTGGCAACCCACCGCCTATCCATCTAACATTTTCTTGTCCAAGTTTCCTTTTTTTTCTTGCAGGTGTCATTCCTCCACAGCCAAAGAGGAGTGCTCACAAGCATCTGGATTTACGATGCGCAATCTTTAGTCCAGGTACTTCCCAAGCCTTGTCCATTATTTCTTTTAGTTTCTTCTTTTTCTTAAATCTGAAAAGCGAAATTTTGAGTAGAAACATCTCTGGCACGCCCGGTGGGACCCTAGGTTCCTCCTGGGTTCCTTCTTCTTTTTCATTCATTTAGGAGCATTAGGTTCTTACCTTTTCTCCTCCTTCTTTTCTTCTCAATGACACTATAAGCAGGACTAAAACGAATCTTTCTTCCTTGCATTCTAGACTAGTCTAAACATCATACTCTCAACCCTTTCTCAAACTTGTCTTCATAACAAACATCACATTTCGACTTGGGCATTAAAATGTATTGCACTTTCATTTCTGCTTGTGCTTGCATTAGTCCACATCTAGTAACTTAGACGCATATTGAATAAATCGTAGACACTTGATGTTACACTACCTGATCACATGCACTAAAACGAACATAAAACTTACCTGAGACAAGGCCCGACTGGGATTTCATCCCCCAGCGGATACCTTACCTGTCCCGGTGACCCCACTTGGATTTCATCACCAAGGGGGAAGCCCACTCCGTTCTCTGGCGGAGTCTAAACTCTAGGCGAGGTATATCTTGGCTAAGCGAGACCAGCTAACCACTGGAATCGTGAAGTGAGGGGAGCTTGTTCCTTAGCACCAGGCCACGTACCAGACCCTAACACAGATCTTTGAGCACCTAAAATAACACCTGAAACCATCTTTAGACCGCCTTCTTCTAGGACCCATTTTTCAGCCAATCTCCCCAAACATTCATCTAAGGCATAAGCCGCAATTTCTAAGGTTAATTCCTAGGATTTATCGCTTAGGCTTGTCTGTCTTTCTCTGTTTTCCTCTTCTCATCTGTTTGTTTGAGTGTGTGAGGACGCTTTCTTCTTTGTTTTCCAAGAATCTTTTGGTTCTCTGGAAGACACAGTCACCGACATCGGTTCTGCAACCGACGTCGGCTTTCCCCTGTCACCAGCATCAGTTCTGCTACCGACATCAGCTTCATCTGTTACCGACATCGGTTATCTGACCGATGTCGGCCATATTTCTTACCGACATCGGTTTTTCAACCGACGTCGGTCTCTGTCACTGTCCTTTTTTTTCCAAAACCAGTAGCCTGAAACCTGTCCCTTCTCTGTCAAAGACTCCATCCTGGTCTTCTGAAACTAAGCAACACAGTTCCTGAAACCTGAACCTCCTTTGCCTTGCATGGTTTTGACTCGTAGCCAAGCCAAGGCTCTTGTCGACCACGCCAGCCGTCAACCACTTCCGTCCACCCCATCCGTGACCAAGCCTACAATGGAGTTCAACTCGGAGACCTAAAGAACTCCTGCCCGTCCAACCCCGCCGCAGACTCCCATTGTCCAAGAAGGGGACCAAGACTTTGAGCGATTCTTGGACCTCAACGTCAAGGCCTTGCAATACTATCTCGCGCATAGCCGAACGCGGGACTCCTTGGGCAATCCGATCTACGGAATGCCAACCTCCCTTGTCGCGACTACGGCTGTATCGACAGCATCCGTAGTTCAACCTTCGGACATTCAAGCCATCGCTTTGACCACTGACCAGACTTTGACCAATCCTCCAGGTGCGGCCTCTCCCTCTATCATTGGGCCTACTTCCACCAGGGTTCCGGCCCCTTGTCAACCCCAACCCGCTCAACCGCTATCCACTCTTTTTCAAAACCTTGTCATCTTTATCCCGCCTACCCTGGCCCCTATCAACACCAGGGTGGCTTCTTACCCTTTGGCCCCCGTTACCACAGTCCAACCTCTCGTGGCAATAACAGGCCCAGCTATGTCTTCTACCCAACCACCTTTAGCCTTCACCTCTGCCCCTGCGATTAGTCATCCGTACATTCTACAACCGACTATGTCGCACGCCTCCTCTAACCTCTTCCAAGCGCCTTACAACTTAGGGGGCGCACAACCCGTCAACCCGTCGGCAGACATCATCAAGATGCTGATGGACAAGATGACCAGTCTTGAGACCTCTGTTTCCGGCTCGCGCAACACTCTTTCATACGAGCAGATCTGCAACGAACCCATTCACCCTTCTGTCCCAATCAGACCATATCCCAGCCAGTGGGAGCTTTCGAAGTTTTCTCGCTTTCAAAACAAGGAAGACCCACAACAACACTTGCGGGCATTCAGACATGCCTGCTACCTCATTGGCCATGACAATGCGTTACTCTTACGCACGTTTCCTATGTCTCTCTCGGGTGTTGCGCTTGACTGGTACAGCTCCCTTCCTAGCCATTCTCTCTTCTCATTCACACAATTGGCTCAGCTCTTCCTCGATCACTTTTCCATCAACATAACCAAGAAGGTCTCAATCACAGACCTCTATTCTATTCGGCAATTCGAGGACGAGTCCATAGCCGACTTCGTTGCTCGATGGAGAGGCCTTATCACCCAACTCTCCTTTTCCTTGCCCCAGGCCGAGCTTATTGAACTCTTTTCTCAAGCCTATGCCCGACATATCTCTTCCACCCTGAGGGTTCAAACCTTCCGCACTTTTGACGAGGCCTTCACGATGGCCCGCAAACTTGAGTTACGTGCCATCGAGGAGAATAAAGTCAAGTTGCGGAGTAAGAATCCCAGCTCTAAGACCAATGACTCTTCTTCTGCTAAGCCATCATCATCCAATCCCAAATCCAAGGCTTCAGCTAATGCCGTGGTTGTCAGACCTTCATCTTCTTCGACCAATCAGCCTGAGCCATCTACATCTCAGAGCGCTACTCGGCAATTCCAGCAAAGATACGCGCAGCGATGATATACTCCTCTTGGAGAATCATATGCGTCTGTGCTGGAAAAGCTTCTTAAATAGGGGGTCCTCAATCTCCCTCAAGCCCGACCTCCTCTGCAATTCGATCCCTCACACGCCATCCCCGCGTGGTATAGGGAGCAAGACTTCTGCAGCTTCCACCGTGTTAAGGGCCATGACACGGAGAACTGCAAGACCTTTAAGAACATAATACAAGACATGCTTGAAAAGGGGGATCTCATCTTAGACAATCCAAATGCACCCCCTAATCAGGCCATTGACATCTTCAAACAACCTTTCCCCAATCATCCGCCAACTCAGAACAATGTCCAGACCTTAATTGACGACAATCATGAGCACAATATTCGAACAGTCAATACGGTCTCTCCTTTCGTCCCCAATCAACCTCTTGAGGTTAGTCCATCAATCAGTACGTCACATGTGGACGAGCCTCTCTCCCCGGCTAGTTCTCCATTGACCTCTCTCATCTTGGAGGACGCCTCGGCCTTACTAGCACCACCAGTCTCGCCATCCTCCTTTCTGCAGCCTATGGAGGACCCGACCCTTCCTACTCCTCAGCCGCAAGTGGAGGGCACCATCATCCCTACCCTTTACCCGCTGGAGGAGCCTCGCTCCCCGGTTTCTTTTCCACCCGGGGAAGACCCGGTCTCCCCTTCGTCCTCATCTAGATCTGTCATGACTTCACCACACAATGCGTCTAAGACCACTACACCCATCTCGTCTTCAACCTCGCAACCATCAACATCTTCCTCTCAGCCATTTTCCCAGTTAGTGGAGAAGATCGAACTTCTCCCTCCGAGGAAAGTGACGCCTCAGGTGTTGTGGGAGCGTCTTAAAGCCCTTCAACATACCCGCGCCCTCTCATCACATGCCGCTAATCCTCCCAAGACAAAATCTCGTCAGACTCTTGACAAAGACCAGACTCTCAAACCTCAACCAAACCCGTCCAAACCGAAGCCTGCATCTATCTCGTCTAAACCCATCAAGTCATTTGGCGTTCGTCCTATCTCCTCCCTCACTCACCCGCAAGTGAAGGTGGACCTAGGCCAGACCTCGACCAGTAGTAGTCTTCCAACCAAGGCGAAGAAGACTGCCAGACCACAGAAACGAACGCCTCCTTCTCCGTCACCATTGCCATCCATTTTGGGCCCCCATCCTTCGACCTTGGCTAGCATCCTTCCCACTCCGGCCTTCAACCAAAACTCGTTGCCTCCTTTGCTTCCTCTGCCTACCTCCAGTCGTCTCTCTCCCAAAAAGACGGTATCAATCACCAAGAAAGAGCCGTCTCCATCTGTCACCGCGCCATCAACCCATAAGGTGGTACGGAAACCTCTTCTAACCTCGCCTAAGAAAAAGTCACCAACCTCGCGCATATCAAATAGCACGGACCCTCTATTGGGCTCATACTCGTTGATATTGCACCGACTTCTCCAGACTTCTGACATAACCCTTCCGCCCATCAAGCCTTTTCAACCTCTCGGGTCCAAGCCCTCCTGGTTCGACGATACGAAAATTTGCTTATATCATCGTACACCAGGACACGACACCGAGACTTGTTGTGCCCTCAAGGCCGTCATTCGCCGCCATATGGAGAAAGACACTCTTCTCCTTGAGGACACTCTTGACCAGACCCCGACTCCTTCCTGTCTAACTTCTTTAAACACGTCAACATCTCACCGGCAAGACATGACCCCTTCCTCACCTCCTATTTTCGAAATCAATGCTATCCGTATAACCACTAGGTCACAAAAGGACAAGGCCAAGGAAAAAGCTGCCATTCCTTGGACCTATCCCTTCGTCAAGCCACCCCTTGCGCCCAAGCCTAAAATTTCTATCCTTGGCGCGTCCCAACCTTCTTCGTCTTCCTCTTCTGGACCAATTCACGACTCCATGCTGAAGCAGCTTCACCAGACACCTGTGAAGATGTCTCTTTATGACCTTGTCCAAACCTCGCCTCAGCACCGTCAAGCCCTTATCCAAGCCTTGCAGGCAGCGGAGGTCCAACCCGAGGACCCCCAACCACTCGCTGCCCTCGTCCATTCTTTGTCTCCTGTCGCCTCCATCACATTCATCGATTCTGAGATTCCCACATCTAACACGGAAGATCAGGACGCCGCCCTCTTCATCACTGCCTATGTTGATCGGACACGCATTAAACGCGTTATGATCGACGGCGGCGCTAGCATCAACATAATCTCTACCCACGCCTTTGATCAGCTGGCTCTTCCCAAGAACTGTGTCTCCAAAACTGACGCGATCTTACGCTCTTTCAACGACACCACCGCCACGACCATTGGCACAGTCATCCTCCACATTCGCGTTGGTCCACGCACAGTCCCGGAGCTCTTCTATATCATCGAAGGAGAGTTTCAATACAACCTTCTACTGGGCCGACCTTGGATCTGTGCCATGGCCTGTATACCCTCCACCCTGCACCGTTGTGTGAAGTTTGAGCATGACGGGCAAGTCCACACCATCCCTGCTGACCCTTCACCCTTCAAGACTTGCAACACCACCTACCGTCCTAACGATGTCCTCATTCCCATCAAGCCGTCAACTCCGGCACCGCCTCCATCTGCGGAAGCTTCGACCAGTTCGCAATCACCCCTCCTCTTCAAGCTCCGACCAAAGACCCCATGGAAGACATCTTCCAATGATTATCGCTTGGGGAATATCGCTTGTTGACCCTCGACATGTTCCAAACTCTGCAAGAGTATGGACGCCTTCACCTCAGTCCTAATTACGACCATCGGATCGGGACGGTCGTACCTTATGGTCCTCCTCCCTTCCGAACCAACTTTGTCTATGGGGGGCTTAATCAAGCTCCTACCAACGGAAATTCCCTCTCTTCGCCCCAACCTTTCACATCTGATTTCTCGTTTCTTGGCAACCCCGCCTTTGCACACACTTACCTTCATAGGTGTGCATGGAAGGGTTTTGGTTTCGGACGATATGAGCAGGGCTCCCATCAGCCCATCGAGCCGATCAATGATCACGATGCCAAGAAATGGTATGGCCTGGGATATCATGACCCCACTCAGGCTCCTTTCGACCTTTGTCCCGAGCCAACCACTGACCAATCTCTTCTAGACTCGCCCATTTCTCCTTCGTCACCTACGGAGTCGGTGGTTTCCATCCCTCCTAGTTTTTTTTTCCATAAACACCATCCGCCTGGAACCTCTGACTTATCAGCTCAATGGGGTGCCCAGGTCTCTCCCTCTCATCTTTCCTAGCATGGTAGAGGATGAGTCGGCAACCATTCACACTGTCCACTGCGTTGACGATGATGCCATCCTTTCCTACATGGGTGCCGATGACTCTTTTGTCCAGCATTTCCTCCCTTCCGAGACCCAGGTTATGTTAAATGAATCCACCATTGACATCAACCTCCCTTCTTCTTCCGATGTTCCTCACGTCTTAAAGATTGGCCAATCTTTAGACGCTCAGGAGCAGCTTGACTATGCCCAATTCCTTCCCAACCATAGCAAGGCCTTTGCCTGGACTTACAGCGACATGCCTGGCATCGACCCCACCATTGCTACCCATAACATTGTCACCAAACCAGAGGCTAAGCCTGTTAGGCAGAAGCTTCGAAAGATGCATCCTCACGTTGCGCTTCTTGTCAAAGAGGAGCTTCAGCGCCTTCTTTCTGTCTCCTTCATCCAACCCATCGATTATCCACAGTGGGTCTCTAACATCGTCCCAGTTACTAAAGCAACTGGGGGGATTCGGATCTGCATGGACTATCGCGACCTTAACCTAGCCTGTCCCAAAGATGACTTTCCTCTTCCTAACATTGACCAGCTTGTTGATCTCACAGCCGGCCATGAAATGCTATCTCTCATGGACGGGTTTTCAGGATACAATCAAATCCTGATCACACCGGAAGATCAGCACAAGACTACCTTTATCACCCCATGGGGGACTTTCTGCTATCGAGTCATGCCTTTCGGCCTGAAAAATGGGTGCCACTTATCAGCGCGCCATGACTTACATTTTCCACGATCTCCTCCACAAAATCATGGAGGACTATGTGGATGACCTTCTCGGCAAGTCCAAACTCCACCGCGACCACTTGACCATTCTCACAATCATCTTCTCTCGCCTCCTTCAATACAATGTCCGCCTCAACCCCAAGAAGTGCGTCTTTGGGGTCCTCTCAGGCAAACTTCTCAGCTTCATCGTTTCCTTCCGTGGTATCGAGATAGATCCCGCCAAGATCCGCGCTATCCTTGAAATGCCGCCCCCGACCAATCTCAAGCAGCTTCGCAGTCTAAAAGGGAAGCTCCAGTCCATTCGTCATTTCATCTCGCAGCTTTCAGACCGCTGCCAACCTTTCCATCACCTCCTTAAGAAGGACGTCTCCTTTAAATGGGATAAGGGCTGTCAAGAGGCTTTTGAAGCCCTCAAAGGCTATCTGGTCTCTCCACCAGTCCTCGTTCCACCTAAGGATGACCAACCCTTCTACCTTTATATCTCTGCTACCAACCATTCGTTAGGTGCCATGATCGCGCACCGAGACGAGCATCATCGTGAGCAAGCAGTTTACTACATCAGCCGAACACTGGTCGACTATGAAACTCGGTATACTCATATCGAGAAACTCTGTTTGGCATTAGTCTTTTCCGCTACCAAGCTCCGCCACTATCTTCTCAACCACAAAACCTTTGTCGTCACTCACACCGACCCTCTCAAGTACATGCACTCCAAGCCATATCAAAATCAACGTATGGCTCGGTGGCTCATGCTGCTTGCTGAGTTTGACTTCGAATTCATCCAACAGAAATCTATCAAGGGGCAAACCATCGCTGACCAACTGGCAGATGCCCCTCTTCCCGACAACCAACCTTCACACTGTGAGTTCCCTGACGAGTCTATCACCACACTTTCCACCGATGACACCGTCTACCAAATGACTATGTTCTTTGACGGCTCCAAATGTTAACTCGGTGGGGGTGCGGGGGTCATCCTCATCCCACTCGAAGGGGAGCCCATGCCTCTATCTTTCAAGCTTGACTTTGATTGTACCAATAATATGGCCGAATACGAGGCCTTAATTTTGGGACTTCAGACTGCCCTTTCTCTCCACATCAAGTCTATCAACATCTTCAGTGACTCGCAGCTCGTCGTTAATCAAGTTAACGGTTCATATCTCTATAAAAACGAAGTTTTACAGAGGTATAAGAATCGTGCTGACATTCTTTTGGCATCTTTCGACCATTACCTCCTGCAGACTATTCCACGCTCTACGAACAAGTTTGCCGACACCATGGCTTCTCTTGCTTCGCATATCCCGTCTTCATCATCATCATCCCGCCTTTTTGTCACAGTGCATCGTGTACCTTTGCCTTCATACATCTCTCCTCACATCGACCATATCAACGCTGTCAATTCTAGCCCACAAGATGACTGGTATAAGTAACTTGTGGACTACTTGTCTCTTTCTGTCACTCCTCCCAACCTCTCTAGCAATGCGCGGCGAGCTTTCATCAAGCGCACAGCTCGCTATACCATGCTAGGGGGTCTTCTCTATAAGCGAGGCTTCGACGGTCTCCTTCTTCGCTGTCTAACTGCCGCTGAAGCTTCTCATGCCGTAAAACAAGTCCACGATGGGATTTGTGGTGGACACTTCAGTGGAAACTCGGTTGCCAAGCGCATCCTTCGCCTGGGTTATTATTGGCCCACCCTTCATCAAGATTGTAGCAATTATGTTCGGCGTTGCATCAAGTGTCAGCAACACTCTAACCTGCTTCATCTCCCTAGCTACGCCTTGCAAGTCGCTCAGGATTTTTGGCCTTTCTCTCAGTGGGGCTTGGATCTCATCGGTGAGATTAACCCTCACTCGTCTCTTCGTCATCAGTCCATCATCACTGCCACTGAGTATTTCACCAAGTGGGTGGAAGCTATTCCTCTTGTCTCCACAAAAGCCGACAAAATTGTCGACTTCATCAGCAGCCACATCATCTATCATTTCGGTGTCCCTCACAAAATCATCACCGATAACGGCAAGTCCTTCAAAAACAAGACTGTCCAAAAACTATGCGACTCATTTGGCATCAAACTCAGCTTTTCTTCGCCTTACTACCCACAAGCAAATGGGCAGGCCGAGGCTTCCAACAAAATTCTCACCAAAATTCTCATGAAGGTGGTCGACGATACAGGAAGGGATTGGCACATTCATATCCCCTTCGCTTTGTGGGCCTACCGCACTAGCATCCGAACCTCTACGGGTGCTACTCCCTTCTCTCTCGTGTACGGAACAGAGGCTATCTTACCTCTCGAAGTACAGATCCCGTCTCTCCGCATCTCCCTGCATGACATTCTCTCCAACGATGACTTTCGTCAAGATCACCTAGCTCAACTTGAGTTACTCGACGAGCGCCGTCTGGCTGCCCTTAATCATCTTCATGTCTACCAAAGTCGCATAAAGCGGGCCTACGACAAAAATCTGCGAGAACGAGATTTCAACGTCAGAGACCTCATCCTCAAAGAGAATCAGCACGTGACCAATATGGAGTGAAGTAAACGAGGCAAATTCGCCCCCAATTGGCTTGGACCTTTTATCATCACGCACAAGTATGGGTCAGGGACTTATCGTCTGTCTTCCCTCGACGGACGGCCAGAACCTGAGCCTCTTAATGCATTGCATTTTCGACCATTCTTCTGTTAGTCGAGTACTCGTCTACTTGACACGTAACTTGAGCTCGTCCCTTGAGCAATCCTCGTCCTCTTAATCCTCATCCCTTTCAACCCTATTCCCCTTTAACAAGTCCTCTACAACCCTTTTATGATGCATGGATGCTTTGTCCTAATAAAAGGGCGTCCTTGAACTTCTACAGCCTTGTCCGTGATTCTCATTTCTATCAATATATACAAATCAAGATGTCAAAACATATCCATGGTCACAAAATCAAGTCAAATCAAAAAGACAGACTGATCCCTCGAAGGACAGCTGTACTATCATTGCTGTATTACTAGACTGATCCCTTGAAGGACAGCTAGGCCAACTTATCAAACATTATTAAGCAAAAATATAGACCACTCCCTCGAAGGATGGCTATGACTAATCTGGCAATAAATAGCATTATTTTAGAAGCTTCCCGCATTGATCAGCTTCGCAACCTGACCACCAAGCAAATGACATCTCTATGCAGGCTTCCCGCATTGATCAGTCTGCGCCAAAAAAAAAAAAACGAGTCACGGACTTGGCTTGTAGCTGTCTCAGGGTCTCCTATAAAAAGGGGCAAGGTTATTCCTGCTCTTAAACTGGGTTACCCTATCCTCCTCCTATCACCTGCTCAAGGGACTTCGAGCTCACTTTAATGTCAAAGTGATTCGATTACCGTTCTAACTCAACACTGGTCAACGACGTAATGCATGAACGGGGCTTTTGTTCTTATAACCCCTATCTATGCTTCCTTTCCGGTCCTTGTCAATGAAAGAGCGATTTGCCTTTCATCTTTTCTCTACACTCTGGTCACATTTAACCACATCAATTGTCGACTCATCTCAAACCCAGCCATTTTCATCATTTTCAGCTGACATCACCCTAGTCCTTTTCACATAGTTTCTATGGACACCAATACACATGGAAACTACCGACCAGACCCAATTTATGTTAAGCATAAACCAATACTTGCTGAAGCATAAATAGACCTTTCATTCATTTTTAGCATACATCCATCACGACTATGGAAACTTGCTAGAGATGAAAGACTCTCGACCAATTCTATAGAATACACCATTTGTAGCATCATTTTATCCTCATCTTAGCCTCATCATTTCGACGCTTGACCACATCCAATCATCGACCAGTCTTCTCAATTCGTCCGAACTACATTGGTCTGAGGCCCTATGACCAGGGCTATGTAGGCAGCACTCAGATACCACATCTTCTGAGGTTAGCTCGACCACCCCCTTTTGTTCGTCTCTATGATGGACAAACCTTCTCTTCTTTGACTCTTATCACGCCCAACTCCGTCAACTTTGACCAAGTCCAATCATCGACTTTGACCAAGACCAATCAATCCCTCTAACCCTTCCTCCCTTTCAGGGAGAACTACATCGGCCTGAGGCCCCTACGACAGGGGCTATGTAGGCAGCACTCAGTTGACATGGGGTCTTCTGGGGTTAGCTCGACCGCATCCTTTCGTCCATCCATCCTCTTGACCAATGACCATTGGAGATCATGCGTATCTTCTTTGACCTTCTTCCAAGCCAATGTTGCCTTGGTTGTTTTTGCGTGTATGCTATTCCACGGCTGGTTAGCAGAATTGTCCGCAGACTTTTTTGACCCTTCACAAGTATAGGATCGCGAGCCAGTTGATCCCTACTACTTGTGGCTTTTTCGTGTTTCTGGGAGCACTTCCTGAGCCCTGGATACCTGGGACACGACGACCATTTGGAGCTTCAGCTTAGATTGAGTGACCCGATCAGCAGATGACTAAATGCTGGGGCCTGGTTACTTCAATTTTGGCACTCCTTGACCCTCGACATGCGACAATTCGACCTGACCCTCTCGTGAAGTGGACTACGCGCAATCACGACTATGGCAGTGTTTTCACTCACTTTATTCTATCCATTTTCTCTGTCAAATCCACACTCGATCTTCGATTCCCTTCTCTCGCCTATCGCTTTGAGGGGGGGACACCTCATCCTTTTTCTGGGGCAACCAACTCCTGTTTTTGTCTTGCAGTTCGTCTAGAACAACCAACAAGACAAAAAGGGGCAAATGTAGACACCGCAAACGTGTCTGCACCTTGGTTCTCCCCCTTGTCCACCTCAAACCCCTAATCCTAACCCTTGGCCTCCATTTGATTAAAATAACCTAAGTATTTTAATCAAGTGGCCCCCTTTCCACCCTACCCTTGCCACCTTGGATCCTCCCTTGAATCCCTCCACCTTCCCCCTAGCATTTATTAGGCCAAATCTCTTCATTATCTCCCCCCACGCCCATTTTGGCATCCTCGTGACCGTTCTTCCCATAACCCCTCGCCCGGCGGCGTGCAAGAATGGGCAGAGGCTATTTTTAGCCTCTGTCCCCATCCTGCGACCGCCGACGTCGGCGAAACTGCCGGCGTCGGCAGCCTTCATTATCCCTTTCTACATCCGTTGCAGCCCCTGGACCCTTGAGCTCGCAAACAGAATCCTCTTGGCACTTTGGCTTTCGTCTCTCCTCCGTCTTGACCTCATGCAACAGCAGCAATAGGTGCAAAGGCTCTGGATCAGGGATTTCTTCTTGCAACAAGTCTTCCGTGGCTCCAACAACAGCTCCTCCTTTCTTCAGTCAGCAAGCCAAGGTAAGCAAAGTCTGGTGTTTCATTTTATTTTATTTCTTTAGTTTTTAGTCATCTATCCTATCTATTGTCTTCTGCTCCCTCTGTTCTTCCCCCTGAGAGGCTGCAAAGCCTTCTCAGGTCCTATCCTCTGTGTATCCTCCTCTTCCCTGTCCCTCTTTTAATCCAATCCCAGACAACTTCCCCATCCCCCTGTCAACAAAGACCTTGCATAAGGCACCCAACCAGAACTAGACCACTCCCCAGTCCATCCAAATTTGTCCCCGAACTCAGTCTCAGACCCGTCCATAGTCCAGAAACCAACTCAGACCCGACTACAGGCCACAACCCCGACCAACGCCGGTCACTTCCCCAACCGACGTCGGCAGGATAGCCGACGCCAGCAGATCAGCTAACCGACGTCGGCAACATTTCTGACCTCGGCGACTGTCATCAACCCTACAACTCCTTCAGGTAATCATTTTTGTCTTTTCCTTCCTTTCTAATTTCTTTGTCACTTCTGTATTCTGGCATTCTGTCTTTTTATCAGTCACTTATCTTATCAAAACAGTGGGTTGACCTCCCTTAAGGAAGTTTTTACACTTCCGGGAACAAGCTTTTGCTTGGCAACCCACCGCCTATCCATCTAACATTTTCTTGTCCAAGTTTCCTTTTTTTTCTTGCAGGTGTCATTCCTCCACAGCCAAAGAGGAGTGCTCACAAGCGTCTGGATTTACGGTGCGCAATCTTTAGTCCAGGTACTTCCCAAGCCTTGTCCATTATTTCTTTTAGTTTCTTCTTTTTCTTAAATCTGAAAAGTGAAATTTTGAGTAGAAACAGGGATCTCCTCAAGATAACCATAGTCATTCCTCCATGATAACCTACCATGTCCCCTTAAGCCTATAGCTTCTCTTCTATGTGCACTTACTTCCATGATGAATGGGGCTAGATTCCATTGCCCTCTCACCATTTTTCTAGTTAGAGTTGATTTGTACCATGATTTTAACATTGGGCCACTCCAAGATCGATTATGTGAATAAATTCAATTTCACAACTTCATGAGTTGGCATTTGAATAGGAGGAATGGGCCATCAAATTAGTTTATTTTCTAACTATTCCCAATGGGCCAAATTAAAACATGTCATCTCATTTAGATCAATTCTAAGAAGGAATCAATTACCCTTTTTCTTAATTATCCAAGGACTCATCTTTGTTTGACACTTGGAAACATGTCAAATCTTCCTATGATCCTTGGAAAACTCTTCATCTCTCCAAACTTTGGCTCAATACAACCCCCAAGTTAAGCTCATATACTTTGATACAAGCTCTTCAAGAAAATGGGGTTACTCACAATGTTTCCATCTAATATAAATCTATCCTTACCTCAAACTCATTGAAATTTGTTTTTGACCATGCAACATCTAATAAGCTACTACACTCACCCTAGGAATGTTTTCCCACATTCATAAGGGGAAGAAAAGAAGAGCATTCTATAATCAAGAGCACTTACTTAGTTAATTAGTCTTGAAAGACCGCTTATGCTTAGAGCTCATTTATGAACTATGTCATGTGTCAACACAAGATTGATCCCCTTATCACACTATAAAAAGGGTTGATCTTACCAATGGGACCATCATTTAGACATGTGCTATCGCCCATTGGTTGATCTTTCACCACACTATCCCCAAGCTTGCTCTATAGCTGTCACTTATCACATTGCCATTTGATCCTAGATTTATTTATGTAGTCATTAAAATTAAACAATCATGCCTTAAATGTCCACTTGAGGTCACTTTACCCTTAGTATAACACTTTACCCATCTTAAGGGCCCTTTTTTAGTCACATGGCACCCAGGCCTATAAAACACCACATGAGACCCATAATGGCATGATTCATTAGTGATTTAGGTTCCTACACACTCCAAAAGGTACTTTACATCTCCTTAAGAGTATTAGGGTCGGCATAGACTTATTCTTAAATCACCTTCCCATGTCATTTTTATCAAAACACTATATAACCACTACTCTCACACTCTACACCCTAAGTGGGCATTATCACAAAGAAGAACACAAAAGTACCACTTAACATTGAGGGAAAACTCCTGATTATTCTAATATTATATTGACTCAACCCATACATTCAATAATTCATCCCTAGTACAGGTATTTAGATCTTAATTGGCCTCCAAGGCATCATCTCATACATTCACACTTAGGCATTCTAACTTACACCAAGCACTTAGGTGAGAGAAATACATTGAGTTTGATCCCTCCAACACATTAGACCCACTAACCCCTTTTTCTCATGGTGTTCATTCAAACCTTTACAAGCATGAAAACCTACAATTTTTAGAGGAAAATAGAGCTACAAGAAAAAGTATTGATCCCACAGACCTAAAATTTGGACCAAATCTAGAATAGGACCTAATCTACAAAGCTTAGAAATAGTTTGAAAAGAGGACATTAGCACTAAAAGAGGACACTAGTGTCATATGGCACTACTATCTAGTTAGGGTACTACTGTCTAAGAAGGATTCTAACACTTGGATCCTATTTATGACACCCTAATTAGCTTGTGTGCCAATTTTTAGCCTCTAGATCATATGTCTTAGTTTATTTCCAATTAACTACTTGTTTACATCATTTATTATTTTTTTAGAAAGGTCTAACTAGGTCGATTCTATTACAAATCAGTGGTTGTATTTATTGCATATTTCTACCCTAATTTACTATATTCAGACCCTTTAACAACCTAAGGCTTACACTCTGTAACCCTAAAAATTTAAATCAGTATGCACCACCCATTCATCTCTGTCAAGTCTGGGAGATGGGTGCATTTGACATTCGATTAACGTGGCATTACCTAGTTGGGATAGGCTTTGACAAGTCTGATAATTCTACCACCCCAAGAGACTAACATGTCTTGATGACTTTTTATATCATGGTGAAGTGACATTTCACCACATGGCATCATCCCACTCACCCATCATTCTGACACACTACTAGGTTTGCACAGACCACCTTGGGGCTATGAAATAATGGGATTTCACCATGTGGCATCATCCCACTAACCTGCTAGCCCAGAGGCTTTTAAATTTATGTAGATAGTTTCAAGTCACCAGAATTACAACATGTGGAAGCATCCCACTAACCTAGAGCTTTGTTGATGTGGAGACCTACCAGGTAACTTTTGAATAAAATTGGTTGTCCTACTAAGTAATAATGTGACACATGGCTCCAGGTAAAGTTCAAAGAATTGACTAAGTGTCAAAACATTTCCTCTTCACACAAAAAGCATGGCATAGCCTAATATTTAGAATTTGTCTAAAACAAAAGTTCTAACTAGTTCTATTACATAATTCTTAGGAATTCAGGCCTTGAAACCTTTAGAAATATAAAGTTTTTCAAAAGACTTTCCCACATGGATCTTTCTCACTCTTCATTGCTTAGCTCAGGGTGGTCCATGAAAATAAAGTAGTATGTTAGATGTTGCATAAATTAGCACATCCTTGATCCCTCTACCTTGTTTTTATGCCTTTGAATGAATAATATAATTGTTTTTAGCTTCTCATAGACCTGTATCTTGTGTGAATTCATGGATTATTGATCTTATCTTGTGAAGAAGTTTATTTCTCCTTGATTTGTTATCCATTTCCCTCACCTTTATGTAGGAAGATACTCATCTATAGGTTGTATGCTATGTGATAATGAGTTTGGGTAGTGTTTAGTTGTGGAGTGTTTCCCTTCTAAGTGCTTTCTCGAGTTACTTACCTCCCTATAAAAAAATTATGCATAAGGGTTTTTAGATTATGATTTTTGCATGTTGTTAATTATTTTATGTTCATTGTTTATGCTTAAGTGAGTAGAGGGTATCATAATGTCCTAGTGTATCACCCCTTTTAATTTTAGTTTCTTTTTTTTTATGCACTCCTTATCCCTTTTCATTTTAAGTACAGTAGTGTTAATGTTAGTCTCAGGTGATCTATTAGGGGAATCCAACCTTCTCTAGAGGTTCACTCCTACCATAGGTGACCCAAAGCCTTAGGGTGTTCCTATTGTATCGATTGGGTGAGGAGATGTGAGACGCTTCCTCAGAGGGTGAAAATCAACACAACAAGAGGGATCACTTATTTCACTAATTTCTCTAACAATTCAAATCAAAGGACTAATGATATACTTTATAAAGTTGTTTCTTCTCTTACTTATTTGAGTTAACATCTCTCCCAACCCTTTTATTACATTTTATTCAAATAGCTCTATCATAGAGCTAATTCTTAAATTTTACTCATATTTGACGTAGATATCCATGTACCTTGGGCATTCAAGGATCAAATGCTCCTCTATTTTAATCACCCTTATAGTGCATAAAACATAAACCCTCTCTTCCCACTATTATTTAGGTGTCATCCATCTGCCTATCCCACATCTAAGCATGTGGGAGTTAATCCTTAGTTGAGAAATGAGGACATTTTCCCTCCATTTATTTTTAATCCATATATATATATATATATATATATATATATGATTTTTCATAATGCTCATAATTTGGATTGAACTCTGTAATATAGTGTTGTCATTTCCTAGCTCTTTTCTTCCTCAGCATCATTGTTCTAAAATTTTCATTCACATAATTGTTATGTATTTGTTAAGTTTTGGGCATTTGTTTACATTTATATCCCATTTAATCATCCATTTGTGGTTATGTTTCATCCACATGTTCTTCCATATGTGTAACTCTTCATCTCTTGTAGCTCTATGCCACCTACCGGTCTTCAAGTGTTTTTTTCAAGTAACATAGTAGCCTAGCTTTAATGGTTGCCTATAATGGGAAAGTTCATGTTTTAGAAAAGATAATTTCATAGGGTACTAAAGCATTCATTTTTAAATTGTTTGTGATTAGACATTTTTGGATATTTTTACTTACCTCCATTTCAAATCATTATTCCACTAGCCCATACCTCACATCCATACAACACTATTAATGTGACTAGTAATCGAAATAAGACATTATTATTCTTCCAATCCCATAATCAAACATTTTTTCACCTATTTTGAAGCACATAAAGAGATATCAAACCTAGTTGTATTATTTTCATTCTATATGTATCACAATTGAGCTTGTTGTGAAAGTCAATGCTGAGATATTTATGTTTTGAAGCCACTTTAAGAGATTCACTACAAACTGAAAGTCAAGATGTTGTTTCTTCCTTTCCACTAAGAAAACAATAATTTTGTTTTCTTTTTATGTTTACCTAGATCCATACTTATTTAAAAAATATTTATAGATCCTATAGGTGGTATCTTATATCTTAGGTTGTCTCTACCATTAGAATTAGGTTATTAGCATAAAGTAAGAGTTTCACCACATATTTGGCCAAGTGGACTCCTTCCCCTCCAAATTTATTTATCCCATCTTCTATCATGTCAACGTATAGCCAAGATAAAGTTGGGGAAAGAAGGAAACCTTGTTTTGTGCCTATATCACTCTCAAAACACTGCCTACATTTTGATTTTAGCCTTCACTTGCTCATACAATATGTGAATTAATGCCCTGTGGTGTGTTGGGACCCTTAGTTCTTCTATTCTGATCCATATTTTTCTCCTTCACACTGTCAAATTCCCTTTTGAATTTTAAAAAACAAAATTATGCATCTTATTTTTTATTCCAAACATTTTCAAATAGGTATATAAGTGTCACACAATGATCGCTAGTTAAGTGTTTGGGTTTAAAACCTTCTTGCCCCTTTCCTTTGTTTCATTTTTCCTCTACCAAATAGTTAATATTGCATTTTAACATACTCCCAAATAAATTTTCAAAATAATTATTGACCATGATATTTCAACAATTTGAGGTGTTATTTACATCTCCACTTAAAAAAAGGTATGGTTATGCTAGTTGTACACTCTGTCAGGAAGCCATTTTGGATGACCTCATTAAAAAGTTATTTGGTTTGATGTGTTAGGATATCTGCTCATTATTTTACATGTTTTTCTTAAGGGTTGTCTATATCTTAATTTTTACCCATCGCTGGCTTTTTAAACCCTTGTGTGATGTCTTCAACCATAAAAAATTCATCATTAATAATGATTGTGGGAGGTGCATCTTTTCATTTTCAAACTCATACAACTATTTTTAATACTCTATCCACTGATTTGTTGTTCTTTGTCTAATTTTTTTCATTATGAAACTCCCTCAAAAATATATTTGGTTCATGTTTCCCTAAGTAAATCAACTCCTTCCTCTTATTTCTTATATATTCTTCTTTTCTTGTCCTCACCATTTGCTCATATACATTCTTCATCATACCATGAGTTTGTCGAAAAGCTATTTCTTTCATTTTTTTAGATTTAACTCTCTTTCATGTGTTTTTGGCTTTTTGAATGTTTTACATTAACCTCTCACTCTTAGAGTAATCTATACCAATGTTAGGTTGTTCCCTTAATTTCCCCTTCCTATAACTTGTTATTCAAATCCAACCTGAAGGCTTATTGATTTTCTTCTATTAATAGGATGTTTCCTTTAAATGGTGGTTTATTTTGGTTTACCCAAATGTGTTCACCATGTCATTTATCTCCTTTTAATTAGAATTTTTTGATAATTGGGTTGTGATCTAATTTAAGTTCTATAAGAGATTCTTCTACTTCTACTTTTATTATATTCATACAATTTTGTGAGAATACAACATAGTATATTACACTTTGTTTGTTATAAGTCTTGCACATATAATTTTATGATTTTTTCCAATTAATCATACCATTTCATGTAATTAATTTGTGTATGTGACATAAGTGTAATAAATATTCTTCAAAGTGCATGATAGTCCCATGCTCATCATCAAAAGCCCTGCTCCATTACTGATTTTCTTCTTCTACCATTCAAAGAGGATTCATAACTAGATCCACATTACTTCCTAGAATGTTGGCTTGTTTTTTTTTGTCCTTGAATTAAATTCCCATGTTAACATAATCTCCATGATCTTATTATAGACTGAAATGTCCCTCTTTAAGGACAAATATGGGTCTTCATGGTCTAGATCACATTTTTTTATAAAATTTGTAATTCTTGGGTGTAAAATAGCATACATTTATGCTAATATTTATGTCATTATCTATGATTTTTATCCAGATGTATTATGTTTTATCAAATTTTGGAAAACTAATGAAATTAGTTACCTAAATATGGTGAACTAATGTGTAAAATTAGAATGTTATAGACATGCAATAAATGACACAAACTAAATTGGAACTTGTGAAATTTGGAAATACACTAAATATGGAAAGTACAATCTAAAAAATGAGATGTAGACTATTTCTAGATCTAAAAATAATAGGGAGACTATGTTGACTGAGTGCAGATCTAGAACAAGAGTTGGTAGGGTTCCTAGACACTAGTGGTGGATTTGGACACTAGTGGGGGATGTTATTATATAAATAGGGTGGCCCGATTCGATAGGTAGTAGAGATCTGAAACTTTTGGGTTATGTTTGACTCTACTTGTGTGTTTTGTAGATTATGTAAGATCTCTTGATCTGATGTAGGGACAATTATATAACTTATTTTCACTTAAAACTCTAGCTCAATGACATAAGAATATGAATATAATCATAGAATAAAAAGGGGTTAGACACTAAAGTTGTGCTTGACCTCAACACCCCTTATGTGAGCATTGCATACATACCAATACTCTAAAGATGAAAGATTTGAGAGTAAGGAGGAAACACAAATCCCTAAGATCTAGCCAAAATGCCAAAACCATAAGAAATAAGCTTCTAAATTCCAAAAATGATCACCTTGCATCTATTACATCTCTGATTTACATGAGAGCTCTTTTTATAGGGGAAATATAATAATTTTTTAATAAGAGTGACTTTTAATATTGTCAACTTCCAACCACTAACTACTAACCCACAACTAACTCCTATCTAACTAGAGCTTAGAAAAAACTAACCATGGGTTAAATAAATAAATAAAATACCTATGTATTATATTTTAACACCATCTTGTAAGCAAAATTTAGGAAGAAAAATAAAATATGGGTCCCACTACTAGGCCTTGTTAGGTACCCATATACAATAATATAAGGATGAAGGACTTTATGTTAAATCCCCCCCAAGGACAACTTCCTTTACCCCAATCAAGGATCACAACTAAAGGTAATGAGGTGTTGTTAAGGGTTTAGTAAAGATGTCTTCAACCTACTCAGTAGTATGTATAAGCTCCAATGAAATAACTCCATCTTGAATAAGTTACCAAATAAAGTACATATGAATCTCAATGTGTTTTATTCTTTGATGCTCAATAGGATTATGGTAAATTACAATCACACTTTGGTTATCACACCAAATAATAGTAAGACTATGTTGTGGGAAGCCAAACTCGCCTATCAATTGTTGAAGCCAAAGTTCATCCTAACTAGCTTTTACAATACCTCGATATTCTACCTCATGGAGGATAATGCAATAATGGTCTAATTTTTACAATCCCATGTAATTAGATCAGAACCAAGGTTGTATAAAAATCCAAAATTAGACTTATAATTATTAACATCCCTTGCCTAATGGGAGTCTATATATCCCATAATCTATGAAGATCCTTATGGTGTATACTAAATCCCAAAGTGTGTTGTGCCTTGAATGTAATGAAGAATATGCTTGGTTACATTCTTATGATTCTCATAAGGCTGATGTGAAAACTGAGAGACAAGGTTAACATCAAAGGTAATATCAAGATAAGTGTGAGTTAGGTATAAAAGATTACCCACTAGTTATCTATATAATGTTGGATCAACTAGAGGAGTTGTGTAATGAATTGATAAAATAACACCTAACTAAAATGGAGTCGGGGTAGGTTTACAATCATCCATGTTGAAATGATGAAGCAAATCATGTGCATACTTTTATTGACCAATGGAAATACCTCAGGAGAGTGATGAATTTGAAGGCCTATAAAGAAATATAAAAGGACTAATTAGTCATGTCAAACTGTTCCATCAACTAGTGCCTAACATCCTAAATCAAGGGTTCTAAACCAGTTATGAGAATGAAATCATCAACATATATAACTAATATCAAAATACCATCTTCATACTTTTATATTTAGACATTTGGGTTAGAATGACATCGTGTGAAATCATATTCCAACATAAAACTATCCATCTTCTCATACCAAGCTCAAAGAGCTTGTTTGAGACCATAAAGAGAGTGATGGAGCCTAAATACAAGTGAATAATCCTATACAAAGCATGGTGGTTACTCCATATATATTTATTATTGAATATCACCATGTATAAATGCACTCTCAACATCTATCTGATATATAGACCAATGATGTGTTGCAGTAAAGGAAAGAACAAGATGAACAAAATCCATCTTGGCAATAGGGGCAAAGGTTTTAAAGTAATCAACTCATTCAATATGTGAGAAACCCTTTTCTATGAAGCATATTTTATACTTATCAACTGATCCATTTGCAGCATATTTGGACTTATAGACCCATTTACATCATACAAGTTTTCTTCCCTTAGGTAGAGATACCAAGTCCCATGTGTGATTCTTCATAAGTGAGGAATATTCATCTTGCATAACAACATCCCATTCTAGTTTTCCTATTACCTCAAAAAACAAATTTTAATCATCTATAATGGCATGGCTGATAAGAGCAACACCAAAATTTTGGGAGTGGGTATGGCAAGTATCTAAATTGTCACTAAGGAACTAGCTACTTGTAAAGTACTATGAGTCCACTTAGGCATAGACTGAGAAGGAGGTGACAATGGTGGTTGAGAAGGGGAAACATCAATTGCATCATCATCATCAAGAAGTATGTCCTCATAATTACCTATAGTATGAGAAGAAAGTGGAGAAGATGTCAATTCCTATGGAGTGAGTTATTCATCAACTCTAAAATATTATTGAAATAATACATCTTTTGTGGTAGGAACAAGAAGTTGATAGGATTTTACATCTTCATAATAACCAAAAAAATAAGTTATTGGCTCTTCTTCTCCATTTATTTGTGCTTGTATTTAGGAATAAATGCCCATAACTTACTTCCGAAAACATAAAATTTAGATATGTCAGGCTTGATGCCAGACCAAGCTTCTTCAGGTGTCTTATATTAGGTAACTTTATGTGACATGAAATTTTGGATGTAATTATCATAATTGATTACCTCAACCAAATGTTCCAAGTTCTTAGACTGAATCATAAAATTTTCCATTTCTTTTAAATTTATATTCTTCTACTCAGCTACGCCATTTTTTTATGGAGTGTATGACATAATGAATTGATGGTGTATGCCACAAAATTATTTGAACACTTTAATATCATATTCCCCCTTTTATTAGTGTGTATCTTCTTGAGTGGAAGTGATGATTGTTTTCTAAAAATGATTTAAAAACCTTGAAGGTCTCAAAAACTTCACTTTTGAACTTGAGAAAGTATACCCAAGTTCATCTAGTTAAGTCATAAATAAAAGTGAATGCATACTTTAATCCTAAAAAAGAGTAAGTTAGAAAAGTCATCCAATCACCTTGTACCAACTCTAGAGGTGCTTATGCATGTGTGGCATTTCCCCTTGGAAATGGATCTCGATGTTGTTTTCCAAGTAGACATCTAGGACATACTTTATTAATCCAAGAGACTTTTGGAAGGCCATGTTGACTAAATTTACCCCTAGGTCAAAATAATTCAACATTTTCATATGTACAAAGTTTCATAAGGACTTATAAGTCATAAAATGGTCACCATGGTCCTAGAATAATGTCATGGTCATTAATGAAGTCACATAGTATGATTTTATCTTTGTCACGTTTGTCCTTTTTTAATGTCATTTCATGCTATATTTTGGTCATTTAATGAAGTTGTGCATACATTTTAGCAAAAGGATAAATGTCAAATCTCAGTATAATGTGTTACCTATCAAAGAAGTGTCAGATTCAGTTTTGAAATTGAAACATTGCAGGTTCAACGTATAAGAAAGTAGATCAACTAAAAATGGGCAATTTCAGGTAGTTGTATGGATTAGGTGGCTCATTTGTCATGTCTGAAGACTTTTATAAAGTGTTTTTAGATCCCCACAGGTCTTCTCCATGCTCATAAATCTTTAATAGACTCAAAATTTCCAAAAATAGGTCTCTCTCTCTCTCCTTGCTCTCTTGATCAGGTCAAAAGAGGTCAATGACTTTCCTTCAGTATGGATAGGAGGAGAAGAGTTAGATTGATTACACTTGGGGGATGTTATTAGTACTCATGAGATCACATTTAATGGTAATGGTTTCTAGATTAGTGTCCTATACTTCATGAATAATCACTAAGACTATTAGTGTCTCCATAATGCCTGTACATTCTAAAAACCTCAGTTTTCTCACATGTTTGCATTAATCTGTGTGAACCAAGTGGTGTATGAGGACTTACATAGTATGTTCATCTTTATCATAGTGATTCCAACCTAGTGTGGTATGTGTGGACATGAAAGAGCAGATAGGATCATTCTCCTGAGATAGAGGTGAGCACTAGTGATCTGTAGAACATTACTTTCACAAGTTGTAGAATTTGTCCTTAAGTGGCTTCAGATCAAAGGTGGTATACTTGTTTCCAACCTCACAAAATATGGTTGATTATATTATCCATTTAAGGTCTATGTTGAGGAAGATCATGGATGTAAAGTGAGGTCTAAGACATTTGATATAGTTAAGTATCCCTAAAAGGGCCATCTATAAGATTCTCTGAAAGCTACTCCAATTTCAACCTAAAGGAAAGAAGCATAGTGGGTTTTGAAGGCTTTGAACCTAACTATGATTTTAAACAAAGATCATGAACCTAGTGAAAGGTTATTCGATTGATGATAAAGTTCTAACCTAGTACACAGTCTTATATCTAATGACACATATAGGTAGTTTCAAATAGTGGTCTAAAGTCAATGCAAAAGGAGGCAGAGTAGTGTTGAAAAGGGCTTTGGAGGTGTTTGGATCTAATTGAGACCTTCAAGTAGATTTGAGAGTATAGATAAGATCATTGTAATAGTGATGAGGTTGAGAAATCCTCAAACAATACCTACACTCATTTAAGTTGAGAAAGTTGTCAATGGAAATATTTACCATAACTTCTCCAAAAAAGGGATCCTCTCTACATAATCTCATTCATTGGAGAATGTTTATGAGGTCTAAACAAACCTAAAAATTTCATCCTTATAGCCTAGATGGGGATGTCAAATTTTAACATATAAAAAATATTATTTGGTTGAGAGAGATGATTATAGAATGGTTTTTAACTCAATCAAGTTTTGACTAGAAACACTCAGTAAACATTGTGCCTTTTAGTCCAAAAGAGACCTGAAACTTGCAAGTGACCTATAGTACATTGATAGTGAGAGATGGTTGCATGGTCTTAAGGAAAAAATGAGATCATATAGGTGTGATATGGTCCTTAGTGACCTTATTTGGACTCTAAGGAGTTGAAACAAAATTCTCATACACTACTACACACCTACAGGCATCCCTTGATGTACCTAATGAACATCTACAGTTTACCTCATACATAGACTAGTCTCATGCTAATGGAGAGTGTAGGTTTAGTTGATAAACTGAGACACAAGTTGAAAATAATCATGTATAATCCATTATCATAATTATTTCATCACACTTTTATTTAATCCTTAAAAATAAGGAAGAATAGAGATAGTCATAACTCAGAGTTCTTAGGCTCAACTAAAAATCTTGTACATAGTCACAGTTTCAAAAAGCTAGTCTTAAGAGTTTGAGATGTTTGAAGGATATAGAGGTATGGCCGAGATTTATGTGTTAAATAATTACCTCATTGCATTAAAAATATCAACATGGTCTCAATTTATCCAAACCAATAGGGTAAATATCCTCTATTTTGTCTCAGATAGAGGACACTTTATAGTCATGTATTTTGCAGACCTAGTATACATGAATGGTAAAAATGATGCAAGAGAGAACCAAGAATAAATTTATAAAATATGTATAGGGTTGAAATGGATATTAAAAAAGGTTTAAAATCACATACATCCATTGGGATCACTCAGAAGTCACCACATGCTTAGATATGTAGTATATGCAGAGTAGGCCTAGAACTAGGCATGAGCCCTAATGGTGCCTAACTTCACTCAAAGAATCATGAGATCCTTCCAAACCATGTGATAACCTTAATGGGATATTTTAGGGTCCATAAGAGTCATTTTTTTGTAGTTCTCAACCTATAATTGACTATTTTGGTCTAAATCTCTCTTAGGCCTATCCAGAATGCAAGTAAGAGCTCGAGAAGCCAACTTCCTTCACTTGTATCTATATGAAAAAGTTGCATGGGATACCAAAAACTTAGGGATAGTTGAATGAGGTCTTGAAATAAAATTTTGTGGAATTTTTTTGAGGATTAAGCTTCAAAATTTTGTGAATCATTGTTAACAAGCTAAATGACTTAAAACCCTCTCAAGAACCCACTGGAAAAAATATGAATGGAAATGCATCCATGAGGGTTAAAATGGCCTATAAATTGATTTTTAATTGTTTTAAACTCTCTTGATATCCTCATCATCTATTAATTTCATACTTTCACTTGTATGGACAAGCCTAATACTATGTTTTCTACAGGTTTTGAGTTGTTTTAGAAGCGTATAAGGGAATTGATAAATGAAAATCATTATGGGAGGTGTTTAGGGATGTTTTATAACTCCTCAAATCTCACTCTCACCATATTTATGCCTTCAAACCACTCTTCTAAGTTAGTCACTGTAGGCAGTCTTGGACAAAATAGTGAGACTACAAGTCACCTAAGTGACAAGTGTAAACATTGAGGCTTAGAAGACTAAAGAGCAACTACCAGGAAATGAATGAAAATTGCCAAAGAGAAGGCTATTAGTGGAGGTATATGATGATTGTCACAATATTATATCTACCTTCTTAGTTTAGTGCATAACTTTCAAGGACTTATGTGATAGTTTTGAATAGTCAAGTGGACTCCTCATCATCAAAGCAGTTTTAAAGGACATGAAAGGTCACTACACAACTTTGAGGAAGATGTCATGATTTAGATGCACACTTGTCTAGGAAAACCTCATGACATGTTCTCTAACTATATTTACTTGCATTGTAACTAGTTTTCAAGCCTTAACACTTGACCTTGTGACTGTTCAACTTCACCCCTTCTCTCTCCTCTCTTGTGCTCTATCTAAGAAAGCCATTTTGGCACTGTAAATCAATCTATATCTCGTATGGAAAAGCCATACTAGTTTTAATACTAATTTTTGCCTTTGAATAAAGATTTGAATCTAGTTTTGATTACATAACTCCTTGTCTAAGCATGAGAAGTAGTGAAAAGTTGAATGATAAGTGATAATCATCTATCCTTGTATTCACTTTACTCTCTCATGTTGTGTGTAAGTAGTTTACTCTCTAATAGGTCACATGAAGTGTAGTTAGTGTCCTTGTTTGTCTCTAAGTGTAAGTAATAGCATTATTGTCTATAATCATGCCTTTTGTCCATTCACCTTGAGAATTGCAGTGTATATCACCTTCTTGTTTGAAATACTTATGTTAGAGTAATCTAGGATGTTGAAGCTAGTCTTGTGAGTCATATTGCATAGTGCAAGTTAATGGTAATCTAGTAGAGATCAATTTGGTGTATCAACTTATTATAATAGGACATTTTCATGTTTCCATATATATATTTTCATCCAAGAAAGCAAGTAGAATAGGTGATAAGATATCAAAGACAAATCCAGGGAGCTAGCCCTTTCAATCTAGAATTTTACCTCTATTGTAGGCAACTCACAGGCTTAGAGGTAATCTAATGTTTCACTCAAATTGGAGAAGACCTAAACTTCTTCTCCAAGGGTGAAAAATTGAGTGACAATAGTTTTGGAATGCCTGGTGAGACTCTTGTCCTCAGAAAGTATTGTCAAGGTGAATGTTGGTATGGACAATATCACATCTACATCTGTGTATTCTACTCAGCATTTGGTGACTCCATTGAAGGTAATATCTAGTTTTAGACCAATTTTTATCATTCCTTTTGCTCATACTCCATGGTCCTTACTAGGTTAACTACTAGTAGAGGTAATTATCCAATAGATCCACTCCTTCAACCTGAACTTCCTCTTAAAGTTTAACATCCTAGGCCTATCTTGACATTTGAAGATCAAGAAGACTTTACAAGTCAAGAAGAGCAAAAGAGTGAAGAGGAATTTTAGGGAAACATGGCTAGGTATCATGCTTTCTCAACCTTCAATACTAAAAATAATATACATCTCAATACCTATGATGATATCCCTCCCAATGCCACCAAGAGTGTTCCCACTTTCAATGGGGAAGGTCCTATCATCCCAAGTGAACATATTAGGGACATATCCAAATTTTGTAATTTTCATAATGTCACTAAATTTAACATTGTATTCAAGTTACTTGTCATGTCTCTTAGGGTAAAATCCCTTTATTGGTATAGAACATTGTTGGGAGGATGTATCACCACTAGGGATGAGTTTGGAGATTTGTTGACTCAAAGATTTGAAGACAAAAGTGATCACATATCACTCATTCATTAGTTGAATGTGATTCAAAGAGGTCTTAAAGAAACTATGCATGACTTCAATGAGAGGTTTCAAAGAACACGGTATAGACTACCACCTCCCATTAGACCCCCTACAAGTTTTGTCTTCCTAACATAGCTAAGAGTTATTGGGACTGATATAGCTATCAAGTTGCAATCCATGGGTGGATACACTTTGCCTGAAGCATATGGCATAGCCATTAGAGCTGATAATGGTTTGATATAAGCTGGTAAACTCCTTCCAAAAGTCTCTATGCCCATTCTACCTAACATGTCTTCTAATTCTCCAAGTCTTACTCTAATTCCAAGCTCAAATAACAAGTCTAGAGCTACCCCAAATAAGTCAGAAGATAACATTGATTGGGAAGCAAAGTATAAGCCTAAACTCAAGTTAAGCAATTAAATCAATAGTTTGGAGTTCAAAAAAATATATACTACTACCCTCCATAAGTAAATAGATTCCCACCTCAATAATATCATCAAGGGAGGGGACAAGGTCAACCCAAGTTTAATATACCACCCAATGCTTATAATCCAAACTCCATTCCTAAGATAAGAGCCATCGTTCTCGTCTATAACAACTTGGTTCAAGGAGAATAATGGAAACCTCAAGAATAGTATATGAACCCTAATGAAGGTGAAGGAAGCCTTGGTAGCTCAAGGAGGACCTACTTCTCAATTGATAATAGAAGATTAAATTCTTATGTAATCAAAATTTAATGAATGGTGTGGCATCCAAGGAGTGAGCTTGGCAAGCTTTCAAGTGGAAGACACATTTGTCCTAAATCAAGGTACCTCAATTACACCTAACACAAGGTTAAAGAGAAGATCATTGGAAGATGTTCAAGATGTTGATACAAGTCCAAATTATCCTCCTCTAAGGTAACAAAATGTGAATGCAAGTGTGGTAGCATCTACAGCTCCTATACCTATTCAAAATCAGAATGTGGAAAGGGTGAATCAAAGTAATCCATTACCTCAAGCTCAAGGCACTTAATTTCCTAAAAGGATATAAGAAAAGGTAAATGTTTCTTCTTTGAATACCATTAATTCTTTAAAGAGTACTAAATCATCCATATCTCTTTGGGAAGTGCTTCACATGCTTGATTAAAATGAATTACTTCAAGAGCAGTTGTCCCAAATCCATATCAATCCTAAAACATCAAGACATGGTGATTTAACCCTCACTAATGATCCTACTCACATTGTTGAACCCCCTACCAAATCTAAAAATCCCCCACATTTCTATCTCGCCATTATTGTGGGAGACAAACTAGTCCATAATTGCATTATGGATAGTGGGGCAAGTACTTCAATTATACCCAAAATTATGGCAACTAAGTTAGGATTGAATAATGAGCCATATATCAAGGGAGTGTTGCAACTTGATGGGACACCAGCTAAGTCAGTAGGGCTCATTAAAGGCTTAAAAATTTTCTTGCATGACTATCCAAGCTTCCCAATCCTACAAGATATATGGTGGTTAATCTACCTACTCACTTTGCTATTTATCTATCAAGGGGCTTCACTACCAATATAGGAGGATATCTCTTAGTTGATTGGTCCTACTTGGCCTTTAGAACAAGGTATGGATAAAAGGTAACTATTAGAACATAACCATTGGCCAAGTTTGATATTGAGCCATATGTGGAACCAAGTTCTAATCTGAATTGTACCATCAATGATCAATAAGAGCATGTTATAGATGATGGAACATCCTCCAAACATGAAGGTATCTCTAATCTTTTATTAGATGAGTATGGTGCTAACACATATGAACATTATCCCTAAACATTCATGGAAGAGACTGATTTGGGTGTGTATTGATTACATGAAGAATAAATACCAATACCTTCACTCACTAATGAAGAAAGTGAGAATGATGAAATGTGGAAGATGTTATTTGATGGTTCAAGAAGCAAGTTTGGGGTAGGAGTTGGTGTTATGTTGGTTTCTCCATAAAAAAAACAATATTACTCTTCATATAGGTTCCATTTTATTTGTACTTGTAATGTGGCTGAGTATGGAGGTTTGATTCATGGCCTTCAATGAGCAAAGAGGAAAGGGATCCATAATTTGTAAGTATATGAAAATAGTGAACTAATTGTGCATCAAATTATGAATGTGAATGCCACCAATAATCCTTTGATTAAGTATTATAAGCATATGGTGTGGGATTTAATTGAATACTTTAGTGAATTTAACATACAGCCAATCCCAAGAGAGTAGAATAAACATGTCGATAGGTTAGCTGCTATAGGGGCACAATTTGACAAACCTACTACCATAAAAGAGGAAGGAAAATAATCACATATAAAGGTCATTATAAGACCTTCCATTCCTGATAATGAGGTCTCTTGTAAAGTGTTTGATATTTTCAAACATATTATACATTTTTTGCAAAATGAAGTTGAGTTCTCTTCAAGAAATTAGAAGAGACTACATGACGAGTTTGAGAATCAGATTGTATAACTGAGACCAAACAAGATACCTACAGGATTGGTAACTTTATATATTATATTTAATTAAGATGACCAAAGGAAAAAAGAGAAGGTGATCATGTCTACAAAGTAGGATAACTATGAAAGATTCTTAATCTTCAAGGACAAGCTCCTCAAACTAGGCAAGGTATGTTCCACATCAAAAAAATAAGCATTCATTGATTTGTGTAGAGAGTTCCATGACATATTTACTTGGGAATATAAATATTTAAAATATTTTTATCCTATTCTAGCCCATCATACCATTGAGTTGTAACTTGGAGTCAAACCAATTAGGTAAAAATAAAGGCCTATTAACCCCAAGGTTGAACAGGTCATGAGAATAGAACTCACCAAGCTCCTTGAATCTAAGATAATCTTTCCTATCAAGCATTCAACTTGGGTAGCTAACCTTGTGTCTATTAGGAATAATAATAGGGAATTAAAACTTTTTGTGGACTTTAGAGATATCAATAGGGTGTCACTCAAAGGCCATTACCCTTACTTCCTATGGAGCAGATTTTACAAGCTGTTTCAGGTTCCTAACACTTCTCACTCCTAGATGGATATTCTAGTTATAATCAGATTTTGGTGAATGAGGATGATCAATTCAAGATAAAATTTACTAAAAAATGGGGTAACTTTGCTTATAAGAAGATTCCCTTTGGCTTGTCAAATGTTGGTGCCACCTTTCAAAGGGCAATCGACATGGCTTTCAAATGTATAATCAATGAGATGTTGCTAGTATATCTAGATTATATAATCATGTTCTCCAAGGATGTAAATGAGCACATGAAACATCTAAGGCAAATGTTTAAAAGGTGTAGGCAGTATGGGGTTTCTCGTAACCCAAAAAATTGCATTTTTACTATCTATGAAGGTAAGCTTTTAGGACACATTATTTCCTAGGATGGCCTAGCCAATGACCCTAAAAGTATAGAGGTTATTCTAATCCTACGATCTCCCTTACACAAGAAAGGACTCCAAATTTTATTAGGTAAGATAAAATTTGTGAGAATATTCATACCTATTTTTTCATCTTTAGTAAAGTATATCACATCCATGCTCAAGAAGAATCAAGTTTTCACTTGGACTAGGGAGGGTAAGAGCAATTTTGAAGCCATTAAATAAGCAATTACACAAGCTCCCACTCTTGTAAATCTTTATTTTTCTAAAGATTTCATTTTATATTAATTTTCTAACCTTGATACTATCTCAGCTATGCTTATACAAAAGAATGATGAGGGTGTTGTATAACCAATTGCATTCTTTAGTCAAGGTTTAGAAGACTATGAAGTCAAGTATACATTTTTGGATAAACAAGTTCATGTTATTATAAAAGGACTAAAAAAATTTAGATGTATGGTTTCAAACAATAGGATCCACATTATGGTTTATCATCCTAGCACCAAGGAGTTCCTTTTGTACAAAAACCTCAATGAAAAGAGGGAATGATGGATTACAAAGGTAATGGAGTGTGATGTTGACATCAAGGTGACCAAGTTGGTAAGAGGTAAGGGTCTTTGTGAACAATTGGATTCAGACCTCCATCAACTAAAAGAGGAAGCTTTGGTTAATCAAGATTGCCCTCAATTAATTGATTCCATACCTCTACAAAGTTGGACACAAGACATTATCAAATTCTTCCAAAATGGTGAGTGTCCTAATGGTTTGAGTAGATCCAAAAGAAGGTATTTCATATTGCAAGTTATTCCTTATTATCTTGTATATGGTGTAGTTTTTAGAAGAGATACAAATGGTGTATTGTTGAGATGCATTTATAATGACCAATTTGGAGTGTTGATTGAAAAGTTTCATGATGGAACAATAAGAGGTCATGTCTCTCCAAGAATCACAACTGCAAAGATCATAAGGGTAGGATACTATTGGCTTGGCCTCTTCAAAGATGCTATGCTTGGGTAATAAGTTGTGTCTAATGTGTTTTCTTTATAGGTAAATAAAAGCTTGTAGTTGTCCCTTTGAGGATTATTCAAGTAGATCAACCTTTCATGCAATGGGATCTTGACTTCATTAGCATTATAAACCCTTCATCAAGTGTTGGCCACAAGTGGATACTCATAACAATTGATTAGTTTATAATATGGGTTGAGTTAGTTACATTGAAAGAGGACAATGAGAGTTCTAGCTTAGATTTTTATGGGAGCATTACTATAAGGTTTGGAACTCCTTATACCATCATTTCAGATAATGAACTTGATTTCATGAGTACTAAGACAACTGATTGGGCAAGTAGTAATGGTATATATTTGATTACATCATCCAACTATTACCCTTAAGTTAATGGGTTGGTTGAGTCTACTAATAAGAACCTAATCAAAATTATTAAGAATACTTTAGAGAGCTATCAAAAATCTCAGCACACTAAGTTGAATATATCCCTATGGGCTGATAGAATCACACCTAAAGGTCAATAGGTAACTCTCCTTTTGTTCTTGTTTATGGGAAATAACCTAGGCTATCCATATCCTAAGAGATACCTACTTTAGAGCTAGCACATTAGTTAGAATTGCTTGAAAACACTCCAACAAAGGTGAGGTTGACAAAATTGATGGAGTTGTAAGATACTAGAGACAATGCTCACAAATCTATGGAGCATCATCAAGTGTTAATGAAGAGATCCTTTGATAAGAAAATAACTCCAAGGGTCTTCCAAGAAGGTGACATAGTAATAAAGTGGGATGAAGTTAGCACAAATATAGGAAGACAAAAAAACTCCTTCCAATTGGCAAGAATGAATGGGGAGGAGTTGCATATCCCTATAAGTGGGATCCACTTGAAGATCTGTTATTGATGATATGAAGTTTAGTTATGTACATAGTAGGTTAAGTGTGTGTTTCTTTGTGTCTTTGTGTGTGTTTTCCCTAAGTGATTAGAGAGCATAAGTGTGAGTTTGGTGTTTTCCTTTGAGTGTTTATTTCCTTATTGTGTTTGGTGTGTGTTTATACTCTATTCAGAGGCATATCATTGTCAAATGTAGCATATAGGTAACTCCATTTCCCAAGTATAGGAGAAGGTAACTGGTCTTTAGTATAGCAGGCATGTTACCCCTTAGAAATCACTAAAATATTGACTAATTTTACCCTTAAGTCAAAATAAGTCAACCTCCATGCATGTGCAAGGTTTTCATAAGGTATTTTAAGTCATAAAATGGTCACCATGGTCTTATAATAATGTCATGGTCATTAATGAGGTCACATAATATGATTTTATCTTTGTCACATTTGTCCTTATTTTCTAATGTCATTTCATGACATATTTTGGTCATTTAATGAAGATGTACATACATTTTAGCAAAAGGACAAATGTAAAATCTTAGTCTAATGTATTTCCTATCAAAGAAGTGTTAGATTCAATCTTCAAACTGAAACATTGCAGGTTCAATGTACAAGAAAGGAGATCAACTAAATAGGGGCAGTCTTAGGCAGCTATATAGACTAGGTGGCTCATCTAACACATGTACAGACTTATATAAAGTGTGTTCAAATCCCCATAGTTATTTTCCATGCTCAAAAAGATTTAACAAGCTCAAAACTACCAAAAACTAGTCCTTCTCTCTCTCCTCACTCTCTTGGACACGTCAAAAGAGGTTAATGGCTTTCCTTTAGTATGGATAAGAGAAGAAGAGTTAGACTAAGTAAACTTTGGGGATATTAGTAGTCCTCATGAGCTCACAATTCATGTTCATGGGTTTTGGATTAGTAGCCTATAATTCATGAACAATCACTAAGACTATTAGTGTCTCCATTATGCCTGCACATTCCAAACACCTCAGTTTTCTCACATGTTTGCATTAATCTATGTGAACCAAGTGGTGTATGAGGACTTTCATAGTATGTTCATCCTTCTCATGGTGATTCCAAATTGGTGTGGAATGTGTGAACATGAAAGATCAAATATGATCACTCTCCTGAGCTAGAGGTGAACATTGGTGGTCTATAAAACATTATTTTCATAGTTACAAAGTTTGTCCTTGTGTAAGCTGCTTCAGATCAAATGTGATATAATTATTTTTAGCTTCACAGAGTATGGTTGATTATATTTTCCATTTAATGTTTGTGTTAAGGAGGATCATGGATGGAAAGTGAGTTCTAAGACACTTGATACATTCAGGTAACCCTAAAAGGGTCATCTACATGCTTGTCTGAAAGCTACTCCAATTTCAACTTGAAGGAAAGAAACATAGTGGGTTTTGAAGGCTTTGAACCTAACTATGATTTCAAATGAACCTAGTGAAAGGTTATTAGGATGATGATAAATATTTAACCTAGTACACAATCCTATATCTAATGATACCTATAGGTAGTTTCAAATAGTGGTCTGAAGTCAATGCAAAATGAGGTAGAGTAGTATTGAAAAGGGATTTGGAGGTGTTTGGATCTAATTGAGACCTTCAAGCATATTTGAAAGTGTAGAGATGATCATTATGATAGTGATGAGGTTGAAACTCCTCAAACAATGCCTACACTCAATCAAGTTGAGAAAGTTTCAAATGGCATTGTTTTAACTTCTCTAAAAAAGGGATCTTGTATACACAATGTCATCCATTGGATAATGTCTAATAGGTCTAAGCAGACCTAACAATTTCATCCTTGTAGCCTAGATGGGGATGTCAATTTCTGACATATAAAGGATATTTTTTGGTTGAAAGAGATGATGATAGAGTTTTTTTCAACTCAGTCAAGTTTTTATTGGAAACACTTAGTAAACATAGTGACTTTTAGTCCAAAAGAGACCTGGAACTTACATGTGACATATAGTGCATTCATAGTGAGAGATGGTTACATAGTCTCCAGGTATTAATAAGATCATATAGGTGTGAAATAGTCCTTAGTGACCTTAGGATTAATCAAAGGATTACAAACACATTTCTCAGACACCAATACACATGTACAAGCATCCCTTGATGCACCTAATGAACATCTATAGTTTAGCTCATATACAAACCAATCTCATGCTAATGGGGAACATAGGTTTGATTGATAAACAAAGACATATGTTGAAAATTATCACATATAATCCATTATCAAAATTATGTCATCACACTTCTAGGTGATCCTCAAAAATAAGGAAGAATAGAGGTAGTCATAACTTAGAGTACTTAGGCTCAACCAAAAATCTTGCACATAGTCACAGTTTCAAGAAGCTAGTCCTGAGATTTTGAGATGTTTCAAGGCTCTAGATGTATGAAAAAGCTCTAAAACTTGGTAAAAAATGTCCTCATGACCTAAAAAATATCACCATGGTCTCAATGAATCCAAACCAATAGGGGAAGTATCCTCTATTTTATCTCAAACATAGGGTACTTTAGAGTCATGCAGTCTACAGACCTAGTATACATGAATGGTAAAAAATATGCAAGAGAGAACCAAGAATGCCTTGAGATAAGATGTATATATTTTAATTGGATATGAATAAAGGTTTAAAATCACCTACATCTATTGGGATCACTCAGAAGTGACCACATGCTTAGATACACAATATATTCAGACTAGGCCTAGAACTAGGCATGGGCCCTAATGGTGTTTAACTTCACTCATAGAATCATGAGATATTTCCAAACCATGTGAGAACATTAATGGGATAGTGGAGGATCCATAAGAGTCATTGTTTTGTAGAGAGCAACCAATAATTGGTCATTTTGGTCTAAATCTCTCTCAGGCGTATCTAGAATACAAGTAAGAGCTCGATAAGCTAACTTCCTTCACTCATATCTATATAGACAAGCTACATGGGATCCTAAAAACTTAGGGATATTTTAAGGATTTTTTGAACTCAAATTTTGTGGAATTGATTTGAGGGTTAAGCATTAAATGTTTATGAATCATTGCTAATAAGTTAAATGATCTAAACCACTCTCAAGAACTCAATGGAGAAAATAAGAATGGAAATGCATCCAAGAGGGGTCAAATGGCCTAGAAAGAAATTTGGACTTGTTTGTAACTCTCCTAGGCTCCTCACCATCCAATTATTCCATATTGTCACTTGTATGATCAAGCCTAATACTATGTTTTCTATAGGTTTTAAGTTATTCTACAAGTGGAAAAGGGAATTGATAGATGAAAATCATTATGGGAGGTGTTTAAGAATGTTTTATAACTCCTCAAATCCCATTCTCACCACATTCATGTCTTCAGACCACTCTGCTAAGTTAGTCACTATAGGTTGTCTTGGATAAGACATTGAGAAAGTGAGTGACTACCAATATTAGAGATAATAAGTATGGTTTGGAATTTTTTTTAAGGTCTACATGATGAAATGAAAGGCAAAGAGACTCTAAATATATCTCTAAAACCTCTACAATGAATCTCCATGAACTACAAGTCACCTAAGTGACAAGTTTGAACCTTGAGACCTAGAAGACTAATGAGCAATTGCAAGGAAGTGAATGACAATTTCCAAAGAAAAGGCTATCAGTTGGGAGGTATATGATGACTGTCACAATCTTGTTTCTACCTTCTTAGGTTAGTGTATATGTGTCAAGGAATTCTATGACATTTTTGAATAGTCAAGTGGATTCCTCATCATCAAATCAATTTCAAAAAAGGACATGGAGTGTCACTACACTAATTTGAGGAAGATGTCATGCTTCAGATGGACACTTATCTAGGACAACCTCATGACATGTTATCTAACTCTCTTTTCTTGTATTATAATTGGTTTTCTAACCTTGACACTTGACCTTATGACTGTTCAACTTTACCCCTTCTCTCTCCTCTCTTGTTCTCTATATAAGCAAGACATTTTGGCATTATAAATCAATCCATGTATGGTATGGAGAAGCCCTATTGGTTTGAATGCCGATGTTTGACTTTGAATAAATATTTGAAACTAGTTTTAATTCCATAACTCCTTGTCTAATTGTGTAAAGTAGTGAAAAGTTGAATGACAAGTGATAATCATCTATCCTTGTATTCACTTTACTCTCTCTTATTGTGTGTAAGTAGTTTACTCTCTAACATGTCACATGAAGTATAGTTAGTGTCCTTGTATATCTCTAAGTGTAAGGAATAGAATTAGTGTCTATAATTAGGCTTTTTGTATATTCACCTTGAGAAGTATAGTTCATATCACCTTATTGTTTGAAATACTTATGTTAGAGTAATCTAGGATTTTGAAGCTAGTCTTGTGAGTCATATTTCATAGTGAAAGTTAAAGGTAGTCTAGTGGAGATCAATTTGGTGTATAAACTTATTATAATAGGTCATTTTCATGTTTCTTTCTATCTCTTTTCATCAAAGTAAGAAATTAGAATAGGTGATAAGCTATGAAAGATAAATCAAGGGAGCTAGCCCTTTCAATCTAGATCTTTCCCTCTATTGTAGGCAACCCACATGCCTCGAAGTAATCCAATATTTCACTCAATTTGGAGAAGACTTGAACTACTTATCCAAAGGTGAAATATTGAGTGACAATGGGCCATTTATAAGATTTTTATCACTCATTTTTTGTGTGAATCTATAATTCAGGTATCCTAGTCTCTCATGCCACAATTTGCTCATAGAATCACCATGAGTGATAAGAGATGAACTAGAAGAAGAAGAATCAAATCTATAAAAAAAATGTAGATCCTTGAACTATGATCTACTACATCTATAGTTATTATCAGTATGATATCTTTACATTCTCTTATTACAACATTATGTGGAGTAAATTCTATAATTTTTCTAGTACTAGATTTAAAAATTTGATATATAGAAAGTAAGTTAGAAGATATTTTGGGTACAAGAAATATATATTAATGTAACCATCCTGCATTTGAACTGTGTCAGAGCCCAAAACTTCAAATTGTGAGGAGTTTCCCAAAATAATTTATTAGATAATACAATTAGAATGAGAAGTAAGACTATCCTGAGAATGAGTGAGATGGTGTGTAGCACATAAATCCAAGATCCAATCATCATATGATGCAAACATTACCCTAAAAATAATTTTTTCCCTTTGCTTGATGAAGGATCAGAAGGAGTGGGAATAGATATTTTGTGTTGTTTGACTATTGCTTCCAAAGTTTCCATCTTTTTAAAACATTTACTCTCAGAATGATTATTCCCTCCACAAAAGCCATAAGGATCATATGTTTTCTTTTGTCTAAATTTTTATTTAGGCTTAGAAGACTTAGAGGACTTAGAGGACTAAGAAGGCTTAGAAGACTTATAATAGGTAGGTTTTTTAGGCATGTTTGATGGTATAGTATTTGGTTTGCCTTTGCAAGAGCTAGCAATGAGTGCATGACTAGGACTAGTAAGAGCATCCATGGACATCAACTTAGTTTGCTCTCTATTAAGTAGTTCACAAAATATATCAAAACTAGGCCATTGGAACTAGTCACCTAAGGCATCCATGGTTGAATAAAAGGTATAAACAAAGACACTAAAAGGACCCTTCAAGTTTGACAGAATAAAAAAATGACCTCTTTATCAATCTTATTTTTACCACCATCTTTTAAGTCAAATCTAAGGAACTTAAATTTTACAAGAAATTATTCAATAGTGGGAAATTTTGAGGGTGATAAGGAATATAATTTTTCATCTAATTAAAATAATTTTAACTCATTTACCTTTCCAAAGAGTTATTCAAACTCGTTCCAAGCTTTTGTTGGTGTTTTGGCATCATAAATGTGGGATTACAAATTGTCTGAGACATTGAGACCAATCAAGCCAAGGGCCTCATCTTGTTTACACAAAAACAAATATCATTCCTTCTCTAAATTTAATTTTTTAATGTTTTCTTGAATTATGTACCACAAATCTTTGGATTATAACAATTATTACATCTTCAGCTTCTAAGTGTTGTAGTTGGAGGTGTGGATGGGCTCGAAAAGGCAATTGTCCATCATCATAGAGGAGGTAGAAGGTGAGGAGTTAATGAACATTGATATGAAATAAGTAATAATTTTAAATCTTTAGATGAAAAAAAATCCCCCTTTTAAAATTTAATGTCTCCCGACAAAAAATACAAAACCCTACTTTTTACAAGAATTTAACTCTTCAATTACAAAGTTTTTTCAAAACAAACCACTCTTTAAAAATATCCTTATGAGGAAATTATGACCTCCTAATAAAAATATCCCTTCTTCAAAAAATAAATATCCCCTCTTAAAAATTATTACCAAAAATTATTTCTCAAAAAAAAACTTTGAAGTCAATGGGGCTCAAACCTCTAACCCTTTTATAAGAGGGTTTTTATAAGATTATAAAAACCACTATGGCTAGAAACCAATTCAAATTTGCTAATTGAAGAACTTATATTTATATTTATTTTAGTATCCTTTGATTAAAATCAAAATAACTTCACCTTTACGACCCTTTTTTTATTGGTTAAGTCAAATCATTGTTGGTTTTGAACAAAACTAGATCAGTGAACAAGAGAGGGATGTCAATGGAAGACAAATATATGGTCATGGAGAGATTAGGAGGTTGTTAGAGGGTTGTAGACCATGATTAGATGGAGTACACTTCCTCATATACCAAAAAACAATAACCTTCTTGTAGCTTTTGATTGACAATCCAGTTGTGTTTGTCATAGAAGAGAGGCATGTTTGATACAGGTCATGAATATAAATGAAGTCATGGATCTGAGTGAGAAGGAAGAGAGATATATAAAATCATGAAAGAAAAGAGAACTACTATAAGATCTTGCTAGGTGCCTAACCATAATTATCATGCCCTCTTTTTCCCATTGGCTAATGAGGAAATTACATGCATGTATTGTCCTTGATTCAAAGAGTTTCATTCCATAGGGTGAGACTATCATGGATGGAGGAGTAAATGGATTGAAGGGCGAGTACTGTTGCACAAGTAAACCACAAAGGGAATCCAAGAGAGCTTGGATGGTAATAATTGCAATAAAAACCAAATGAAATTATATAAAATAATAGGTCATATGAGGAGATGCATATGAAGGAGCCAAAGGAAATCATTTTTTTAGGATATGGATTCGATCATGGATATAAAGAATCTAGATGTCATAGAGCCAAAGGTAAATCAAATCACCTCTAAACACAAATCCAAATATGAAAATAATAATATTGCATTAAATCAAACCAAATCAGGGAGGAATTCACAATAGAGTGTGGGCACAAAGCTATGCGGAATGTTTTCCAAAAAGACTCCAATGCTCTGATACCATGAAAGAATTGAGAGTAAGGAGGAAACACAAATCCTTAAAATCTAGTCAAAATTCTAAAACTATAAGAAACAAGCTTCTAAATGCCAAAAATGAGCACATTGCATCTATTACATATTTGATTTACATGAGAGCTCTTTTTATAGGGGAAATATAATAGTTTTTTAATAAGAGTGGCATTTAATATTCTCAACTTCTAACCACTAACTACTAATCCCCAACTAACTTTTATCTAACTAGAGCTTAGAAAAGACTAATCATAGGTTTAATAAATTAATAAAATACCTATATATTATATTCTAATAGAAGAAGGATCAAACTACATGTAGTTCTTCCATGCTACAATGGTGGGTGTGAAAAAATGGTGCAAAATGCAAGATGTTGGTGCAATCCTAGTGCAATTAAGTACTTCAATTATGAGTTATGACCTTGGAGGTGTATTTATACTTTGTTTAGGGCTACTAGGGTTGTATATAATCAAAATTAGAATAAATAGGGAATTTTTTCTTAATGTCAATTAGAATTCTAGTGCCTTTTAATGTGGAAGCCTCTTGTGTGCAAAATGATTTGAAATGTGGATTTATAGTGGTATTTTTAGAATTCCTTTTAATGAAGCTTGCTAAAATTTTAGGTTTACCCTTTCATGAATTTTTAATTTTGGAAATTAGTTTTTATTTAATAAGAGGACACTACTATTAGATTGGATAGAGCAGGGTTGCTACTATTTT
>JARHVA010011084.1:0-52500 GCA_037957365.1 Torreya grandis
TTATGCATATGGATGCACTCGACACATCAGTCATCGATATAGTAATACATCAATGACATAACACTTAATAACCTGAGAAGGGTGAAAATAACTATCAAGTTTTAATTTAATTGATTTCACTCTTATGATAATGAAAATGAGTTAATTCCATTGCACCCATTTTAAATTTGAAATTTCAAAAAAAATATATTAAAAATTAACTAAGTTTACTCATTTTGAATATTTTTAAAATTAAAAAACTAATTTTATATTTTATATTATTTTACAAAATTAAATATGTTAAAATTTTGAAACTAAACAAACTTTTTAAATTCATTTTTGGCATCTAAATTTTAATTTTAGTTTTTTTTTAGAAACTTTATTTTAATTATAAAATAAATTCAGCATTTGTACAATTTTGAAAACTCATTTTTAGATATTAAAATGGTTAAGTAAATTGCAACCATCTAAAAATTAAAATTTTAATACTTTTATACTAAAAATTCAATCAAGTTTACTCATTTTTAATATGTTGAAAATAAATAAAATCATTTTAAAAATAATATTTAAAATTAATAATTTAACAAGTTAAAATATTAATGTTAAACAACCTTTTAGACCTATTTTGGCATTTATAATTCAATTTTAAATGTTATAGAAATGTTCTTTTCATTATAAAATCAACTCATTTTTTTTTTTTTTAAATTTTAAAAACTTGTGTTAATTTTAAAAGTGTTATAAATTTATAAATTTATTTAATTTTCAATTTAAACCCATTGAAATATCTAGTGTTAAATTATTTTTTCAAAATTATTATACAATATTTCAAATTTAAGATTGATAATATTTATAAATTTTTCAAAATGATTATTTTTTCAAAAAATTTAAATAATTTATTTTTAAATTTTAAAAATTATAACATGGGATTACTCTTTTTCTATTTTTTTTTAAATTGCATTTTCACATCCATAGTAAAAAATTTAAAATGTTTTAAAACTATTTTAAATTCAAAATTTATTTCTAAAGATAAAATTTATCATTTATATTTTCCATAATTTAAAAAGAAATTTAATTTTTCAAAATTAGTACACCATCACTCTAAACATGAGCCTATTAGTTTTGAAAAACTAATTATAGATTTTAATTTAGAGTTGATGTTTAAAATTAAAATTATATAAATCAAAACAAAATTATATTAAAGTTATATTGCATTTAAAAAAATATTTAAATTCCTTCAAATGTTGAACATATTGAACCATTTTCATTGTAAAAATATAAAATTTTCAAAAAGAGTAACATCATTTAACTTTAAATTTGAAGCACATTTTTAGTAATTTATCTTTTACTTTTAAAGTTGAAACATTGTTATGGTAATTTAAATTTAAATTTTAAAAAATAATTTTTTTAATTAATTTTTAATAACTAATTTTAAATTTAAAATTAAAATTATTTAACTCATTTAGAGACATTTAAAAGTTTAGATTTTAAAAATTTACATTGAAATTTAAATGAGTTTGTTGATTTTAAATGTTTAGAAACTAAAAAGTCATTTTGAATTTTGCATCTTTTTTTTAAACTAAACATGTTAAAATTTTTAAGTTTAAAAAAATTAGTTTAATTCATATGTTACATTTAAATTTCAATATTAAAGTAAATTGAAATTTTTTATTTATTAAAAATTTTGTCTAAATTTTATGTTTTAAAAAAATTTGAATACTTGTGTTAATTTTAGCCATGTTAAAATCAACTGGCACATAGAATTGCAAGTCGCTAAAAGTGTCTCAACATCTATTATAATGAAATTACATTAGGATAGGATGCTGATTGGGTAGCCACACATGTGAACATTTCTCATGAAGAGATGGATTTCAAAATTTTATGATATATCATTATGAAAACATGAGGCAAATTTATTGTATAAGGTGGGAGGAAGCATGTCTTTCAAGTCTTTTTTGAACTATTAAAAAAATAATTTCCAAAACCTAACAAATTTCTTTCTCAGTTTGATAGGCACTATAGAAATGGGCAATGATAGGGATCATTTGGAACCAACCTCCTATTTTAAAGTTTGAGGCATAAAAAAAGTATGGAAGAAGCTTTTCTAAGGTGGGATTATTGAATTGATGCCTGAGGGATAACTTAGCATGATGCAAGTGTAGTGAGGGATTTTATTTATAGCTAGAATAAGAGAGTTGTGTAGATGAGAGGAGTTAAAATAATGGTCATGAAAGAGTTTATAAGAGAAGCTATAGGTATTCTATGTGATGGATTGAAAGCTTATAATGACTAATCAAAAAAACAAGAGCTACTTTAGAGGTTCTTCTACACTAATGAGTTTGTCAAGATAGGCAAGAAGGGCTTCCCCCATACTAACCTCCCATGCCAATGGGCCTGAGGTGTGCCTACAAGTTATTAAATACTTGACACTTAAAGGTAATCACACATTAATTTTCTCTCATGATTTTTTCTATTAAATCACTTCTAGGGGTATGAAATTAGTCTACCTTTTTATCTCCTAAATTCTCTAGAGAGCACCTCTCTCACCCATCAAGTTAATTATACCAACCCTATATTGCACCAAAGTCTCATCCTAATTTTTGTAAATCATGGCCAAAACCTACGAGGTAGGGAGGTTCCTCTGGTGGGGTCCTCCACTAAGGAGTACTCCCTTGAAGAAGACCCCTACCTCAAAATCTTATTAATTGTCAGTCAGTACCCCTTGAAGTTATCCCTCTATCAATAATCTCTACTAAAGGACCCCCCTCTAAAACTTATTTTCCGTAAACACAAACCAATCATACTAAACTAGGATACCTCTAGGGAGGTGGATAGAAAAGTAAAATTTCCCTAATAAAAGAGATAAAAAAAATAAAGAGTAGTTGGAAAATTTTAAAAGTAAGTTGTGCGAGGCCGAGATGAATCTAGCAAGACTCATACAAGAATGAATCACCCTAAATACACAATTGGAAAAAATAGTCCAATCCTTTGCCCATTGTATTAAGGCAGATAGTACCACTGTGAAGTAACACATGATGGTGGTAGAGACCCCCTTCCTAAGATCCCCAACACTACTCCCACTAAGAGGATCCCAGTATATGAATAGGTATAGAAAAGACCACAAATGATCCTAATCAGAGGTGACACTAAAGGGCCATGTAAAAGAATATGGGATAAAGTTTTAAAGAATAAGAAAGGTGCACTATAGAAGAAGACTTAAGAAGACAAGGAACCATTGAAGCCCTCCTCCTAAACTATTTTTTTTATTTTCTATCTACTTTTTTGCCTCCTAAGGGGATAATTGTTATTTATTTCTATCGTTTTGGACCTTGGATCTTGCTACTCTATTTTATAACTCTTAACTATGCTTCGTGGTCCTTATAAAAACAAGTCTTTAGCTCTATCAAATAAAAATTTTAGCTTTGTTAAAAATTAATAAAATAATTAAAATTTTCTTGTAGACTCATTAAAATGTTAAAAAATGAGTTTTAAAAAATATATAGAAAAATAATTCAATTTTAGTATTAAAAATGTTTAAAAATATTAGATTCTAGACATTTTGAATGATTTCATTTTAAGGTTTATTTTTTTAAAAAGTTTATATATACTCATTTTTAGCATTTATGTTTCAACCTTGATCTATTTTAAATTGAAAGTTCAAACTTCAAGTTTGTATTATTTTAAAGTTGCAATGAATTATAAAAAATATTAAAGTCATTTAATATTTGAACATAATAAATTTTTTAAATATACTATAAATTTTGAACTTTAAAAAATTTAAAATTTTAAGAATAATTAAAAATATTTTAAATTTTAATTTTAAAATTGAACATTTCTTTTTTATCATTTTAATAGTCATTTTCAGCTTTAAATTTACATGAATTCAATCATAGTTATAATCAAATTAATTTAACTCAATTACAACTGATTCAAAGTTGAAAATTTAATAATTTAATATTAAAATATAAATGATTTTACTCATTTTTAATATGGTTAAAATCAAAAAATAATTTTATATTTAATTTGAAAAATTAAACATTGCTAAACTTTTCAAGTTGAACAACTTTTTTATACTCATTGTTGGGGGATTTAAATTTAATATTCAATTTTTTTTAAATGTTATTTTAGTTACAAAATAAATTAATAATTTTTAAATTGTTAAAAATTTATATTGATTATAAACCATGTCCAAAATGAATAAAAACATTTAAATTTAAATTTAATCCCATTAAAAATGTCAAATTTTAAATATATTTTTCAAAAAAATTAGAAAAATTTAAAATATACTAAAACATTTATTTTTTAAATTTAAAGTTTAAACATTTTTATACTCCTTTTTTAAAAATTAATACTTAAGTTGTAATTTAAATAAGTTCGCTCGTATTGAAAATGAAAACAAGTTAACTCAATGACACCTACTTTAAATTATAAAATTTTAATAATTTTATAGTAATATTTATATGAGTATACTCATTTTTGAATATGTTTAAATTAAATAAATAGTTTTATATTTAATTTAAAAATTTAATCATGTTAAAATTATGAAGTTGAACAGCCTTATTAGACTTATTTTTGATATATAAATTTTAACTTTGATTTTTTATCAAATGTTAATTTCATTATAAAATTATTTCATTTTTTTTATAATTTTGAAAAAACTCATTTCGAGATATTGAAATTCAATTAACTTAAGTAAAACCATTTAAATTTTGAAAATTTAATTATTTTATATTAAAACTCGATTTAGTTTAATTATTTTTATATTTTTTAAAATAAATAAAAACATTTTATATTTTATATTTAATTATAAAATTTCAACATGTTAAAATTTGAAGTTGAAAAACACTTTAGACACATTTTGGTATTTATAATTCAACATTAAATTTAATTAAAATGTTCATTGTATTACAAAATCAATTAACATTTTTTAAAATTATAAAAACTTGTGTTGATTTTGAAAATGTTTTAAATGAATAAATTTATTTAAATTTAAATTTAAACTTGTTAAAATTTCTAATTTTAAATGAGTCATTCAAAATGATTAGAATAATATCTAAATTTTATAATTAAAAAGCTTGAAAAAATGTGAAAATAATTATTTTTTCAAACATTTTAAATGATTTCATTTTTTTTTTGAAAAAATAGAGCATGTGTTAACTCAATTTTAAAAACCCATTTTCATTTTAAAATCCACTGTAAACATCTAAAATGGTCAAACCTATTGTAACTAAATATTGATTTCTAAAGTTCAAATTTACCATTTAATTTTTATATAATTAAAAATGAATATCATTTAATTTTTATATAATTAAAAATAAAATTTTATTTTTCAAAATTTGTACACACTCACTCTAAATAGTAGCCTATTAATTTTTAAAACCTAATTATAAATCTCAACTCATAGTTTAAGTTTAAATTTTGAACACATATAAATGTAAATAAAATCAATTTAAATTTGAATCATTTAAAAAAAATTAAAGTCATTCAAACATTGAATATGTTCAAAAAAATTATTTTTTAAAAGTAGAAAATTTTCAAAAAGAGTAAATTAATTTAAAATTAAAATTAAAATTTGAGTCACATTTATACTAAACATATTAAAAATTTGAAGTTGGATAACCTATTTAGACATATTTTTCCATTGAAATTTCAACTTTAACCTATTTTGAAATGATCTTTTCATTACGAAATAAGTTCATAATTTTTTGAATTTTTGAAATTTCACATTGGTTTTAAATATGATTAAAACAAATAAAATCATTTAACATTCAATATAGATGAAACAAACCCAAAAAAAATTGGAATTACATATTAGAGTACATTTTACATGCATATTGGACCCAAGTATCTCACTTGTTATTGCAAGTAATAAGCATTCAATGTACCCACATTTATGCAACTGGAACTGAAGGATGTGAACTTAAGTAATTAGCTAAAGGTAAATACATATAAAAGGTGCTATGAAGAAGTGTTTTAATTTAATAAATGTTTTATAGGCTTTGAGGTGTACCAGTATACACATATATGGATAGGATTTTAGTGCCATATATGGCACTCATACTTCTACATAAGATCATTTATGCATCCTTAACCCTAAGTAAATATGTCACTCTCCTTCGTGTGTTTCAATCTTGTTTGAGGATGTTTAAGTTTAAGGATTAATTTAACTGGAAAGGATAACTCTAACATCCTAAGTTATCATTTAGGTTAACATAGGTTTACATTATTAGTATAAGTTACTAACCTTATAAACATAATTCAAACAAGTAATCATAATCAACAACCAAAAATCAATACATCACATGTATATCTATAATCATTCCAGCAATAGAAAATAGTGTTACATAAAGAAAAAATAGATTTAAAACCCAAGGTTCCATAGTGCTACCAATCAAGGTTATAAACATCTCATGGAATTTAAGGTCACTAAACCATTGTTTAAATAAATCATACATCATCTATTTACTAAACATGGATGCCATTATTTAGAATAATTATTAATGATATAGTAATGACTAGTATCATTATTCATCAAATATCATATACGTAGTCTAGAAATGAATACATATAATGAAAATATATTGGCATAGCCAATGTGACATTATAAAATAAGAGAGACCAAGACATTATTCTTCTAAGGTATCTAATAAATTAATAATTAATCATCTAATTAGTTCAAGAGAAGGAATATATGTATTAATCCAGTAGTTAAGTCATTTTCAGATAACTATATAAGAAAGGAATTATTTCTTTTCATATAAAATTCTATTATTATCTAAGTAATGCATACATAATGAACCATCACATTCTAGAATTAAGCCTGTATTTAAACAAACTAGAAGAGAGAAGCAAGTGCTTCACAAATGACAAAATATAACATAATCATATGAATTTGAATTCAACCAAGTTTTAAGTTGAGTGGAATCCAAATAAAATGTTCCACTTAAGGAACTTTTAGAAATTTATATTGGGGCAAGCAATAGGCAATAAGACAAGCATGTTTAGCTATCAGAAGGGAAAGTGAAAACACATATAGCCCAAGGAAAAAAAGTGTGCATGATATAGGTATAGGAGTATGAAACATGAAGTAGAAACATTATACAAATTGCTTATTCCATTTAATTGATTCATAATGGCAATATTAGATTTTGAACAATTTATTTTAAGCTTTTCAACTTCATTTATTTTCATAACTATCCTATGTATAAATACTATGCATGCTTATAAAACATATAGATTAAACAAAGGATTTAAATTAGTAATGAATCCATTTAGTATTAAATTCAAGAACTGAAGTCATAGTTTTTAGTTCTAATTTATTTAGCATACATACCTTACATGTAACTAGGTATGTCTAAAATGTATGATAGAAATAAGGATTCTTATTTGGTTGCCCACTTGTACCAGTAACTAGTAATTTTTTATAGTTTATGCATGGATAAAAATGACTAAGAATTCCATATACATGCATCTATGTAATAATATTCACCATATATAGTGTGATAAACCAAAGCTAACTATTAATCTTAGTTATCATGATTTTATTAAGATTACATATTTCTAAATAAAATAACATAATATCTATCTAATTGACTATATAATCTAATCAAAAAATAATTCTTGCATTGGAATAGGAAGCTTAATATTCTAATCAAATATAGATAATTTATGGTTAAGAAATATTATATAATTGTCTATGTAAACCCTACATAGGATAACATTAAAGGATCAAATTGAACATCCATATTATCTAAATAAATCAATGAATCAATATGATAATGATTATTGAGATTAACAATATATAAAAATTTATAATAGATAAAATTGATTATAAATTAAAATTGGAAGAGTAATTCCATAATTTATAACATTAACATAATACTTCATCAATATGAGAGTTAAAAAAAATAGCTAATAACTTAATTTACCTGAAGTGTATCACCTTCAACAACACATATCCAATTAGCCATCTTATCTTTAGGCAACATTCAACTTCTATTTTAGTTTTGCATCTCATTATTAACATAAGTTATCATTAACATAATTAACCCATAATAATTTAAATACATACCATCTACCTAAAATATCAATACTAAAATAGACTAAATAAATAAACATAATTAAAGTGGTACCAACTTAGTTCATGCATATGCATGATCGTTAAATCATGGAGAAGCAAGAGGATGAATTGGATAAGCCATCCCAACTATCCCTATGAGCCCAACTTTCAATGACCCTCACCACCCTAACCATTAGTAGGATGGTGGTTATGGAAAGTAGGGACATGAAGGGAATTTTGAGCAATCAGATTTTCAACTAGAAAACATCTCAAAGATAAAATAATACAAGAAAGACAATAACATCCATTCCAAGGCAAAATGGTAATAATTAAACCATCTAACATATAGATTAAAAGTAGGGATGACTAACATGGCCATATAATGATATATAATTGATTAATAATTAATCCATTATATAGTCTTTGAGTTAGCCACCTTGGATACCCATCCAAGTTATGGTCAGCATTAACTATCCTGATTATTAATTAGTACCAGGTATATAATATACCCATTTAATTTAATCATTCAAGTCTAGTCTATTAATGATGTCTATGAAAATATACAACCAAATAAATGATCCATATAAACATCCATATTATTCATTTAACTTATTCAAACAAGAATAATAATCCAAACTAAAACATAACATTTCTAATGTTTATGAGCTCAACACAAATTCAAATATTTAATAAAACCAAATGAAAATTCCTTCAGACTTATTTAATGCCCTCTCAAACCTAATGTAACATAACCAAGTATATTCATGATAATTAATAGAGATGAGTCCATAAGTCTTATGTAGGAGCCAATCCCACAAAATCAACCAACTTAAACATGCCCACAAAAGCAATAGGTCTGAACACATTTGACTATTAAAACATAGTAAAATTTTAACACCCAAAACTCATTCAACTTGTACCTTAAATAATCACAATCCAATGATATGAAACACAATAAAATATATAAGATAAACCCCATCAAAGTTTAATACCACAAAAAATCATATATTCAAAATCTTTGATACAAGTCACTATCAATTTTAAGGTATAGCCAAAATAATCATAAAACCCAATCGATTAAAAATCATGACATAATGATCAAAATGAAGTCACCAATAAAAATACCCAATTAAAAATTTAAATTCAAGGCCAATATATATATACACATTCAACACACACACACACACACACACACACACACACACACACACACACACACACACACACACACACACACACACACACACACACACACACACACACACACACACACACACACACACACACACACACACACACACACACACACACACACACACACACACACACACACACACACATACATTCAAAAACTCTACTAAATTTATGTAAAATGTAATCACTTAAATACCCAAATTTATTTTGACTATGCCATTAAAATCAAAACACAAGACATAAACATAGTCAAAAATATTAAAACCCATTGACATCTGAATATAAACACATTTAAAGATATCAAAAATCAAACCCAAATTAAATCATGCTAATGTGACACAATCCATTATACAAATAATAACATCTATATTCAAAAACTTCATAATAAAAATAACACGAACCTTATAATGATTCACACTTATGACTTCATAGTAACCTAGTATGCTTCCATAATGACCCATCAGAAAGATTACATTCTAGAATAAAGTCAACATAATTTTTTTTGTTTAAATAAACCTAAAATTTAATTAACACCAATATATCAAAATGAAATGGTAAGAATCCAATAATAGTCAAAACATTCCAACAGTTGAGACTCGACTCAATATCCCATTATAACAGTTTGAGTAAAACAAGAATAAACATAGTCAAATATAGCATAGTTGAGACTGAATAAAAAAATCAATTAGTTTGAATGAAACATAGTCATATTCAAAATAATTTTACATATCACACACTAAATTCCATTGACCCATAAAATTTAAACCCCAAATCAAAACTCAAACTATACTATATAAAATAAAATGCAGTCACTAATTTAAAATGAAAACCAACCTTTAGGGTCCTTGCGTTAAGATAAGAAGGTCAAAAACACATTTTTATACAACCAAGAAGCCTAAAAAGGAATTAAATTCATGTCCACTTAGCCATTTTCCATAAAAAAACATAGTATTATATATTCTCACAAAAGAAGCCATGAAACCTTTGTTGATAGGTATAATACATAACAAGCCATAAAACCACCAACCATTAATTTTAGCATAGGATAAGAAACAAAATAATGAAATCCATGAAACCTTTCAAACCACACATATTCAATGCATATATATATTTCAATTTTATATGCAAAATTATACTATCGATTCCATTGAATCCTCACTAATGTCTTCATATGCATCTGGAAGTCCTAAGACTTCCAGCAACATATGTAGCCTTTTTATTTTCTAAATTTTCATAGTAAAAAAAATAACTAGGAAAAATATAACTTACTTGAAATTTCAAATAAAAAACTGAAAAATCCAATAATATAGAAATTTAAACCTCTAACTTCCCAAGTAAGCTATGTGTCTAGAAATCCAACATGACTACCATAAAAACTAATCAAATTCCCACTATTATCTTAATTTTTCTTCCATATTCCTAAACCCATCAACTCTTCCCATATGTCCTCCAACTCCCCATTCCATCTATCTAGGTTCCCCATACCCATTCAATTTTTGCATTGAATGTGATGAGAGAGAAATCCTCCTACATTTCCCAAGGCAATCCTCCACTAAATTTTCCATGAATACAATGGTCATTAATTGAACTATATGGAAATCTCAATCCACCAACCCAAGTGCCAAAAGATGGAAATGTAGGTTAGAGTTTAAACCACTCCATTAATTCTAATCAAGGTGGATTAACATCATAACCCTTATGGCCTATGCCACTAGCCAAAGTAAATGCTTATAAAATAATCAACATAGTATGACATTGACTTATGTCAGTTAAAATGAACTAATTAAACCATGATTAAGGTTGAAGCAAATAAACAATATAACCAAGCCACTTAATAAACATGCTACCACCTTAGGATATAATTTATTCATATAGTCGAAGGGTGAGTCCAAAGGGTGTCAAGGGTTAGGTATAGGTAGGTCCTAGGTAATGCATATAATTAGGTTAATATGATCTATACAAGTGTACAAGAGTGAACAAGAGTTTTCATGAAAGGAGCATGTTGGAGTAAGCCACAAAGGTGAAACAAAAGACTGTGGTTGCAACAAATAATGGAAAGTAATTACTTTCAAAAAAATAAAAAATTACAACATAAAATAAAATGAGACAATTACTAATCACATAATCGATGAAAAAACCAAGATTTATAAAGGATGGACAAAACACAACCAAAAATAAGTATAACTATCTAACTCGTATGACTACTTAGAATTCCTTTGATAGTATGTGTACCACTACCAACATCTACCTATCTCATATATAGTACCTACAATGACCAAAAGTACATCAATATTACCATATTAAAAATTGATAAATAATTATAGAATTATAATAATATCAACTTGAGCAATACTCCATTAAATTATCAAGTACAAATTTACATATGTAGAACAAATACCACCACAATAAGTACCAACCTTTTATCCAACTAAAGTAAATAACCAGTTGTCAACTTTACAACAACAATAATAATAACAATGTTTTAATAGTAAAATAGATCATAAAATTTTGGGTTCATAACATCCTTCCCTCTTAAAAGGGAGTCATCCTATGACTTATTCAAAAATCAATGCACAATTCTACCCAAAAATATGTGCATCTTCCTAAGTAGAATTCATTTTACTTAGAGGGTCACATTACACAAAAACTTGTTGTATATCTCTATTTCACAACTTAACATTGTGATGTTCTAGGATTCTCATAGGTTCCAACTGGATCTCTTCCTCTTTTATGACCTTTAAATGAGTCTAATCCAAAACATGGGATGGATCAAGTATATAATTTCTTACCAAAACAACATGAAATACATCATGAATCCTTGATAGAGAAGGAGGAAGATTTAATCAGTAAGCTGTAGGACTAATCTTTTTGATAATGTCAAAAGGCCTGATAAATTATGGAGCTAACTTAGAAGTTTTGATAAACATTATAGAACTTTTCTATGGTCTGAAATGCATAAAAGCTTTTTCCCCCATGCTAAATTTATGTAGAGTTCTATTTTGATCATCATAACTCTTTTGTCAATCTAAATCTATTTTTAAATTATGTTGTATTAGTTCCATCTACCTATCATATTATAGTAGCAAATTAGGTCTAGCCACATTTTTATTTTCCAAGTTGTCACAATCAAGTGGAGTTATATATTTACACCCATATAGATCTTCAAATAGAGCCATATTTATTATATAATGGTATGAATTATTATATGCAAATTCAATTAAATGAAGGTAATCATCCCATTTATTTTTCTTATCAATGATGTACATGCATAGCATATCTTCAACCACTTAGTTGAGCCTCTCAATTTGTCCATCCATTTTTAGATGACATGAAGAACTAAAATTCAACCTTGTTCAAAAGGCTATAATCAATGTATGCCAAAATCTTGAAGTAAATAACTTGTCATAGTCTTAAATGATCAATTTTAGGTATGCCATGAAGTCTAACCACATCTTTCATGAAAAATTTTGCAAACATAGAAGCATCATCCATTAAATTTCCAATAATGAAGTGGTTAACTTTAGTGGCCTTATCAATCACCACAAGGATTACGTCATGCTTTTTGGGTGATTTTGGAAACCCTAAAATAAAATTTAGACTACAACCCACTTATCTCTTAGAATATCATGAGGGTACAAAAACCCTCGTAGATGTTAATGCTCATCTTTAACCCACTTGTATTCTAAGAATTTTGATATAACATAAGCGACATCATGCTTCATTGTAGACCAAAAATAGAGCCTTCTTAGCTCATGCATCATTTCCATATCCCATAGATGAGCATAGTAAGGTAGTATATGCACTTATTTAAGTAAATAATTTCTCAAGTCACTCAAACCAGGTACATACATTATATGTTTATAACCTATAAGTCCATCAATTGTTATTGAAAAATCAATATATCTTTTTACTATAAGCTCATCAGCCAAACCTACTTTTACATAATGTAAATATTTGTTAACAAGTTGTTATTCTAAAACAACACTTTTTACATTTCTTTGTAACACCAACAAGGTATCAAGGTACATGCATCTATTGAGTGCATCAACCACACAATTCTCTTTGCCTTCGACATATGATATATCCATGTCAAAATTTCTCAAAAATTTAAGCCAACTGCATTAGTGTGCATTTAAATCATCTTGAAAAAATAAACACTCAAGGTTGAAGTGATCAGACCTCACCTTGAAATGATTTCCCAATAGGAAATGTTTCCATTGTTTGAGTGCATGAATAATGGCAACAAGCTCCATGTCATGTGTAGGATAATTTTTTTCATGATCCTTCAATTTGTATGACTCATAAGCCACAACTTTGCCATCTTAGGTCAAGATGACCTCATAACCTTCCTTGGAAGCATCATCCCAATCTTTAAAGTTATCATTTGGGTTTAGAATGATAAGAATAAATGTTCTTGTAACCAATACTTTTATCTTGTTAAATGCCTCGTCACACTGAGGGGTCCATAAAATTTAGTGCCTTTGTGTTGAAATAATGTAATGGGATAGTCCACACTAGAAAAAATTTCAATAAAATGTTGGTAAAAACTAACCAAACCCAATAACTACACACTTCAAGCACATTATTAGGAGCAGACCAATCTTGAATAGATTTATTTTTTTTAGGATCAATAGTGACGCCCTATTAAGAAATAATGTGTCCTAAATAATGAATTTTAGATTCATAAAATGCACATTTGGATTTTTTTCCATACAACTTATGTTATCTTAGTCTTTTTAAAACTAAACAAAGGTGTTGATCATGCTGATTCTTATTTATAGAATAAATGAGAATGTCATCAATAAAGAATAGCAAAAACTTATCCAAGAAGTCTTAATATACATTATTCATAAGATTCATGAAAGTTTTAGGTACACTCATTTGGCCAAAAGGCAAAACCATGAATCCATAATGTCCATATCAAGTTCTAAAATCTATTTTTTTAATATCCTCTTCTTTAAATCTCAATTGATGGTATCCTAATCTCAAATCAATATTTGACAAGACTACATCACCCTTCCTTTGGCCAAAAAAGTCATCAATCCTAGGCAAAGGATAATGGATTTTTATTGTTACCTTATTTAGTAAGCAATAATCAATGCAAAGACTCAATGTACAATATTTCTTATTCATAAAGACCACTAGATCACCCCAAGGGGCCACACTTGACCATATGGTTTCTCTATCTAAGAGTTCTTGTAGCTAAAATTTTAGTTCTTGCAAGTCAGCTACATTCATGTGGTAGGGGGATTTAAAATTAGGGTCATATTTGGGCATGATATTAATGGAGAAATCAAGTTCCTAATTAGGTGGTAAACTAGGTAGTTTCTCAAGAAAAACATCCATGAAATCCATCAATATAGGAAATTACACATGTACTAACTCCTTTTCCTTGGGTAATTTTTGCACTTGGATTTTTTAAACCTTGTAGCCTTTCCTAATAGCCCTTTTTAGCTATAAAGATGAGAGTGTTTTTTGTATAGAATACCCTTGCATGTCTTCCAATTCCACTATTTGGCCAAGGTTATTAATACACTTCACCCTTTTTCCCACACAATCAAGTGTGGTTTGATGTTCATGCAGCCAATCTATCCCAAGGATGAGATCATATAACACTAAAGGTGTAAGAAAAAGATTCACTTTGTTCTTAAAAACAACAAGATCAAGTTATTCTTGTTCCAATCACTCAATAATACACACTTTCTTTTTGGTACCAAACTCAACCTCCTAACCTTATCTTACAATGATGGGTTTGATTTTACATTGCCTTGTAGCGAAAGGAGAAATAAAATAATTTATTACACCTAAATCAATCAAGATAGTCAAGGTAAAACCATGTATTGTTCCTCTATTTTCAATTGGAGTGGCTTATAAATAAACATTATGATTATCAACAACAACATATACCCTATGTTTTGCTACTTGGCCTGATTCTAGTTTAGGATAGTCTTTTTCATAGTGGTTGTCAACACATTCCTAGAAAATAATAAGTCTATAAGATGCCATCAAAATATTATTAGCACTCATGATAGGTCCATATTGGTTACTTTGATGTTGTTCCTTCTTATAGGATCTATATTTAGAGGATCAATGGGACTTGACATTTATATTCTAATTAGAAAATTTGATAAATTTTTTATTTTCACCTAAAAACCTATGGTTTGATCTGATTTCAAAAATTTCTTGTTCATGGGAGAAAGGCTTTTTTCTTTAGATTATTGCCTACTTATCTTAAATTTTTGTCTTATCTTTTGGGGAGACATTTCGTTTTTCCTTATCCTTATAGGCTAATTCAATTATTAAAGGTGAGGTGTTTGGGTTCATCATATTGATGTCATACATTAGTATTTCCTTGAGCCCATGTTTTAACTTAGTAATCTTGTTTTCTTCATCGTGAATATAGTTCACTTGATGCAACAAATTTAGAAACTTATAGTCATACTTAGTAACAAAAATCTTTTAGTTCTTTAAAATTTGAAAACTAATGATTTTTTACTATTTATAGTTTGCATTCAAGTATCTTTTGTGAAATTGAGTCTCCAAAATAGACCAAGATAGGTTTAAGTGCTAATATCCTTCAATAACACATATGTGATTCCTTTATAAAGCTACAAGGCCAACTAGTTGATAGGCTACCACCCTAGCTTTCACATTCCATGGCATGTCATGTAAGTTGAAATATTTATGCAAGTATACCAGCCATGTATTAGGTTCATCACTTGATTACTCAGCTTAAAAGGTAGGTGATATAAGCTTCTTCAACTTTTTTATTATTGGTTCAATAGTGGTTAAAGGTATATCTTGAATCATAATCCTTTCTACTTGACCCATTTCCAATCTAGGTACTTCCTCTTGGGATATCCCTTCAAGATTGTTCAAACTTTTTTATTAGTTATCAATCTTTCCTTGAAATATGTTAAGGTTTATCAATATTCTACTAAGGATATCCTCATGTTTATCAGTTGGATTCCCACTGATTGCATCAACATCAGGTAACTCACTATTACTATTAGCATTATTCATAAGTATCTCTTCTCAGTTTTGAATAGGGATGTGGTCATGATGACCCTTTCCTCATCCTCTACCTTTACCCTTAGTTGGGTTGAAATTAAAAGGTTTCAAGTAGATGTTTCCTCTACTTGAACATTTTCTAACCAACCTGAGAATTACAAGTGATAACTCAATAGATTATAAATTTTGAAGAGAAAAATCATTCCCAAAATTCACTAGAGTAGAAAACTACTCTGATACCAGATGAAATAACCTCCAAAAAAATTATAATTGTATATTGGGGTAAATTTTGGAGGCATATTAGACCCAATTACCTCACTTTATAATGTAAGTAACAAATGTTTAGTGCACTCACGTAGGTGCAAATAGAACTAAAAGATGTTAACTGAGGTAATTAGCTAGAGGTAAATACATACAAAAAGTGTTATTGGGAAGCATGTTACTTTAATATATGTTTTATGGGGTTCAAGGCATATCAGTGTATGCATATATGAATAAGACCTCAGTGCCATATGTGGCACTCATACTTCTAGATAGGACCATTTCTAGGTCTTTAACCCTAGGTAAATACTTCACTCTCCTTAATGTTTTTCAATCCAACTCGAGGATATTTAAGTTTAAGTATTAGTTTAATAAGGAAGGATAACTCTAACATCCTAAGTTATCATTTAGGTTAATATAACTTTAAGTTAAAAATACACGTTACTAACATTATTTTACTTTAAACATAATTAAGACAAGTAATCATAATCAACAAAAAATAAATTCATCACATGTAGATCTATAATCATTCATGTAGTATAAAATATTATTACATAAACAGAAAATTTCTTTAAAACCCAATGTTCCATAGTTCTACTAGTCAAGGTCATAAACACATCATGGCCTTTAAGGTCATCACAACATTCTTAAAATAAATCATACATCATTGATTTACTAAACATGGATGAAATTCTTTATATTAACTATTAATGATATAGTTATGATCAGTATCATTACTCATCAAATATCTTATAGGAAGTCTAGAAATAAATCCATATAATGACATTATATTGTCATATCCAATGTGACATTATAAAATAAGATAGATCAAGACATTATTATTCTAATGTATCTAATTAATTAGTCCTTAATTATCTAATTATTTGAAGATAAGGAATGTATGTATTAATCTAATAGTTAAGTCATTTTCATATAACTATATAAGAAAGGAATCATTTCTATCATACAAAGTTTCATTATTATCTAAGTAATACATATATAATCATGTGTCTATTTGTTTATTTCTTTTTTGTTTCCTATTTTGTTGCTTTTCATAATGTGTTTGTTTCTTGATGCTTGTTTCTTTTTTACTAATAAGTCCTTTAAGACAACCTTGAGCTCAAATATTATTTATCTTTCTTGAGATTCCAAAGTTTAGGAATCTGGGTATGAACCTGATATATATTCTAACCATGGTTCAAAAATGTAAGCCTAATTTTGTGATTTGCCTAAACTAATAAAGATTGATGAAGAAGTTAACTATTTTATGAGAAATTGAACATTATCTTGACCTAAATTTGGTTTTAAGAAGATTTGTACATACAAGAGGAAAGCTTAATATATTGATACATAGTCATGCTCTCACTTAGTAAACATCCTTGCCTAAGACAATGGTTTTAGCCACAGGTGATTTTTAGAGGATCAAAACCTAGCCAAATCCTTAAACTTGGCTACCCTAGTTCCTAACCTTGTTAAAATCATAAAATATCTAAAAAATACAATAATAAGAATTCAGTGCAAAATCAAAATCTTTTCAAGCATAGGTGATTATGGTAACCTCTACTAGGGTTATAGATGCCTAGATGGTAATGGAGTAAGTCCATGAGTGGAGCCAAATGCATCTCTATTGGGTCTATGGATGCCTAGATGATATAAAAGTAATATTCAAACCTTGCTTGAACTATAATCATGGTTCTTAACGAATGTCAAAGCATGTTCTAAGTTAATGTTAATGATTAAAGATATGAAACTTGGAAGTTATCCCCTAAATCCCAAGGCAAATAATAAGCGGAATTAAGGCACACACACAACATGGATATGTCTTAATGATTTATCCTAATTATATAAGTGCAAAGTTTTTTTAATCATAAAATGATATAGATAATGGCATTGATCAAATGGAGTGGATGACATAGTTGTTTAACTAAACTAGAGTCTCTAAGTTCTAACATATTATTATGTTTCCTCCAGAATTCACCATTTGTTGAGGTCAACATACCCCTATTTTTTAAAATTGGGACCCTTGAGATGTTTTGAAGCTTAAACATAAAATCATGGCCTATTTTTTATCATTATTATAATTTTAAGATCATCCATTTTGATAAAACTAGCTTACTGAGTTATGTTTTTCTTTAAGCTTGCCTAAGATTGCTAATGATTGGTTTGTTAGTGACTAAGATTACATTTAGGCAATTGGGTCCTTGTCAATGGAAAATGCCTAAAATTTAGACCACTAAGTAATGAAGTCTATTTATAAGTATTTTTGTCCTTATGCATTCCTTGGGAAGCTCATGTTCTTTGTAAAAAAATTGGTTAAGTCCTTTGTGTGTTGTCTTTTCTTAGTAAAAGTGTTTAACCTTTAGGATTTTTAGGCCTTTCTTGATGAACATAATTCTTGAAAAAAATGGTTTTTTGTATTTTTTGTCTCAAAAATTTTTTTGAAGACTTATTTCCATTGGACATTTTGTCTGCTACAAAATTCCCAAAACAATCCTTTGTTTACTTCAACCAAGTCATTTTCAAGAATCCTGAAGGACACTTTCACAAGTTTTAAAGGATATTTATATAGGAAAAAGGACACTTTAAACATTTATGAAGGACAACTCAAAGGGTATAACACACTTTTCAAAGTCTAAAGGCCACTTTGAAGACTCTGGAAGAGGCACTTTAGATATTTTGAGGGACCTTTCCAAGAATTTTAAAGGGTATATTCCACTTTCAGATGGAACTCCTAAGTGTTATCAAGGTCCATTTCCTAAAGGGTTCCCCAAAAAGGATTCCTTTAGGTCATGTGCTCTAATAAATAAATAAAGTCTCTTTAGAGGGTGGAAGAATGTCTCACTCCTCCTTGGGTTGATTAATGGTACAAAGGTAAAAGATAGCAAAATGCCTAAACAAGCATATATGATGGACACATGGTAGAATCCTAAAATGATTTTGGTTTCAGTTCTTTTTTAAAGGTTGTCACACTTGCAATATTGCTACCAAAGGTGCAAGTAGTTTACAAATTCTAGACTCCTCAAATCATGCCATGTGGCAGTCTCTTAGGGATTTTATTTTTCAAGCCCTTTTGTAGGAATGCCTTGTCTTAAAAAGGGGGAGGAGGTGCAATGAGCCCCCAAGGACTGGGACATTAGGGTGGTCAAGTAGGATCATACCACATGGCACTTTTATGAGAGCCTAGAGTATATTTCACCAAGACATTAAGGAAAAAGAAGGGTGAGACATTAAAAATGTCACTAGTACCACAAGTGCCCACATTTTTGACACATGTAAAATTTATTCTTTTCAAAATGAAAGTTTGGGTCATGTGGCATCTCCTCACTAAATAATATGAGGGGTGAGGAGGTGAAAAGGTTCCCAAATACCTAATGAGTGTCAGATGTGGATTTTTACTTATTTGATGCCATGTGTCATAGGGAAAATTGTTCAGCGAGAAGAGGAAGTGCCATCAAGTTTCCTTCCTTTTCTTTTTGAATGATGCTTGAAGATATTAATCCAATAGCTGAAGGTTAGTTATTCCACACCAAGGCTTAATTGATAATCATAATTTCAAAAGGGGATTATTTTAATTAAATATTTTCCTTCCTTTCAATCCACCTTTTATGACTAGATCTCTCAATTATGTTTTTAAGTGATTTGTAAACCAAATCAATATGAGATGGGAATAACAACTACTGTTATATTTTTCAAGTGATTTATTGCTCTGGGTTGTACATTTTTTAGAGAGGTTGCAATTAATGATTCTATGGGTGATTAACTTAGTGATTTAGAATTGAAGTTTGGAGGAATTATATATTTAGTCACTAAGAAAGGGTATTTTTTATTTTGAGTGAAGGCAATATCATGTCAGTTAAGAAAAATGGCTTCTTCTTCTTTAGTCCATCTAAAAAGTAGTGTTATCTCAATCCTTGATGGGATTAAGGACACTGATGTCTAAGGTTTAGATTTTTATACCTTATTAAATATTTTGTAGAAACCTAATCTCCCTAAGGTAGAAGATAATTTTCATATAATTTATATGGTTCTTACAACAAATTTTCCATTAGTAGCCCTATACCCAATTCTAGTCATTACATGTGTAAATGTGAATCATGAGGATACAAGAATTATACTTGATAGGAGCCAATCAGTTGTCTACTCATTCACCCCTCAAGATCTTATTTCCATGCTCAAGATATTACCACAACCCAATGGAATTGTCTTAACCATGGAATAATGCCAAGTGTATACTGATGAGAATGATATATTCATTTGGGATATTGTAAACACTTGCTAGCTCACCAAGAAGAGAGTTAAAGTTTCCAAATTGAATACGAATCTTAAGTTAATAAAGTTTAATAAAAAGCCATGATATGTCATTTACATGGCTACTATACTTTATGGGGTATCCATAGTAGATAATTTTGAGACATGGATGTTTTCTATCCTTATTTATGTATTAGAGGGTAAGAAGCAATTAGACTAGGCCTCAATTCTAAGTAACAACCTACACAGCCAAATAATGTAGTTTTAGGTGGCCATCTATTCTAAGGAATTTTATGGTAAATTTTACATGACTTCCTCCCTCATGTATAGCTTAGTACATAATAGACATTTCCTCATACCTACTAGGAATCCCTCTGATCTCAAAATTTATGAGTTGTATCCTGAAATGACTTTGGAAGGTTTTAGGAACAACTGGGCCAAGGCATATAATTATTTTTTTTAGTGCCATGATAAGTGTTTTCTAAAATTTTAGGAGATTAAATATAATGATCAAGGAAGTTAGGGAGGTGATCAATAGGTTCAGTGTGTTGTACATTCAATTCTACATGTTTACATATATCTAGGTGAGTGGTTATTTAGGGGCACCTTGCAAGCTACCTTGGTATGTTGATGACAAGGTAGCACTCATGTAATTATGTAGACAAATGGTTCCCACACATGAGATTACTTTGGAAAATAGAATTAATAACCCCTTCAAGTTCTCTATACATATAAGATATTATACATGTCCTACTCTAGCTAGAGAAAAGGGGTTGAAACAAGAAATGAGGGTTGAAAAATGACTCTTTGGTCTAACTATGATATAAGGTGGTGAGTTAACAATGATACAAGTGTAATTATGCACTAGGAACACTATGAGGGCATTTGGTCAGAATGCACAATGAAGGAACAAGTAAGGAAAATTGATTAACTAATGATCACCATTCAGGAAATTGTTACATATGGCATCATCCCCATCCCCAAGGACATGGTAGATGACAAGTCTATAATGTCATTAGGTTACACTATTGATAATATAGATATGTATCCTATAGCCCAAGTAAACTTCACAGTCTTAGAGAATGATTTAATTACATGAGAGGTGTATCATATAACGAAAATAACATTAAAGTTGTTAAAGTTCTAAGGTGTGAACCTTAGTGCACATGATACCCCTACCTTCATGGAGGTTAGAACTATATAGGAGCTCAAGGAAATTCTTCTCCCTCACACTGTACATTTACCACACTCTCAAGTAGAGGCCCAAGGGAAAGGGAAGAATCTTGCATGTGATGTTAGTTTCACCAAACCTTTTAATGTTGATGATATTACAACAACACAGTCCATGTCTAGACTATCATTCACAAAATTGACCAACCTAGAATAAAATTGGACTCAAATTATCATGAGGGATTTGAAGCTTGTAAGTTATTCTCCTATTTTGATCACCACTGAGAGAGCTCCTACAAAATTATCCAGAATAACTATTACACTATCCCCTCAGCTTGAGCCATCACCAGAGCCCATTCTACCCATAAAAATGTACACAAGGAAAAGAGGAGGGGAGGAACAATTATAGCAGATGAAGACTAAAAGGAATAAGAAGGTGTTGTAACCTCAACATATAACTCCTAAGAAAAAAAAGAGTTCATACATGTAGATGTAACCTCTCAACATGAAGCCATAGAATAACAAGAATAAAAGTCCTCATATGACTAGTTGCTAAGGGATATGAGTGATGAATAATACTTAGAGAAAAATAGTCCAATCATAGAGATGATGAAGCAATCCAAGGCATTCACTCCCATAATGAGGACCACCCAAAGAACATTGAGGGAAAGGCCATAGACTGCTGTCAAGGTTCTATCAATGGGATTATTTGGACCACAGGCACCCTTGGGAGGAGAATATAAAGGTGATGAGTGTTACCCTCAAATGACCATTTATCCTTCAAATATGTGACACAATTAGGTGTCAAGGTAGCCATGCAAGCCCAAGTTCCACTCTATAAATAAGTTGTCTCCTTGAACATAAAAGCATTTGTCCAGGATATGTTCACCCAGCCATTAGGAAAAGAGGTGGGGGGTGAGATGAGAAGTATGCAAGGGCCCATGAGAAAGTTTAAATTGAGCTCAAGTTAGAAGAGCAAGCCCCCACCAATAGTTAAAAGGTAGAGGCTCAAAGAAAATAATAATTAGATGTTGTGTCAACTATGGAGAGAGCCCCATAAAGCCATCCCTCTCTAGTAAACACAAGTTTAGTACAAGAAGGAGAGGCTACACCTAAGGGAGATAGGGGATCAAGCTTGAAAATGGGTACCCCTATGCCTTTAGGTATAAATAAGGAGGCATACCAACATGATGAATTTTTAAGGGAGGGAGCTTCAACATGAACTACTTTTATTGAAATATGCTAGGGGATCCTTCCCCAAATTAAGGTCCATGATCCTGCTAGGCACAAGAGTTTTGTGACCACAATTGGTGATGAGTTGCCTAATTGTGACAAGGAAGATGACATAGACTCTTCTTAGCTCTCCCAACTAATTTCATAATATGAGTTGGAAGAAATACCACCACCTCAGCCCATAGGACAAGAGAGTTATATTGATATACTATTTCTAGGGTCGTAAATGCAAATTGAAGTAGTTATTAAGGTCCTTGAACAAGTTGAACTAGGTAAAGAGGGAGAACAAGAGGTTAAAAGGTATAAACTTGAGTTGGATAGCTATGAGGATATAAATAAGATAATAATAGTCTCACACCTAACCCATGTCACTCTCTATTTAGTTATTAATCTAGTCACACCACCATTTAGTGCATCCAAGCTCGCCTCAAGGTCCAAAAACTCTAATGGGGTTTTAGACTAGGACCCTATTATGGGTCAAATAATAAATTAAAGAAAAAAAAAGCATTGAAAGTAAACTGGGAGATATAGATGTAATGAATATTACTCAGTCATACAGGGAGAATCCTCCAAATAAATCTAAATCACTCTCTACGACCACTTTCACTAGTACTAGGGAGAGAACATAGGAGATAACTATTCCCCCACAAGGTGTTACAAATAAGGATGCTCCCCTTGAAAGATATGTAGTATATAGATATGAGTTGGGGGAGCTATCCAAGAATGATATCAACCATAGCTCATAATTTTTAGTGAGTATGGTGGCTCATCTAATGGATAAAGATAAAGCATTGATGGAGGAGTTGAAGACATAGAACCAGGGAATGATTCAAGACTTACAAAAGTTATTGAGTGATTCTAAGGTAGTGACTCCAACTGCTAGTAGGGCCATGAGTGTACCCATTCCCTCTTGGGATACACTTTAATTTGGCCTCAATGAGGATTTAAATAAAATAGGGTGGGAAAAAAAATATTGACAATAGGACTTGGTAGCATGTGGTAAGAAAGTCATCAATAAATCCATGGAATGGCTTTATAATGAGATAGAAGAGGAGAGTGTAGCTCCTTATCATTTATCTATGATGTTACTATCAAAAGTTATGAGGCACTCACAGCCAAAATGGATGAGATATATTAAATGGGCAAAGATTCCCTAGTATAATTAATATTATTTCTTATAATGATCTTAAAATGATTAAAGAATGCCATCTATCCATAAAGCATGAGTTAACCATGCTCAAGGATGGAGCCTTTGTTATAAAAGGAGAATAAAAATCTCTCAAAACTATAAATAAATAAATTGAGGCCTCCCTAAGAGTAATGGTGAAGCTTGATGGTGTAGTGGAATTGACAAAAGAATTATTAGAGGATGCTTTGAAGAACCTCATCAATGCACCCCATGGAACCTTCAATAGCCAATAGATAAGGGACCTAGTCTCACTTGAAAATTCATAAGACCAGTTAAAGGCATTGGTACATAAGAAATAGGGAGTGATCCAAAGGACCACCAATTGGATAGAGGAGTATAATTCCAAATTCAAGTATCAAGTGGGCCTAGATAGGAAAATCCTTGCCACCATGATCGAGAAGTTTGTTGCATACAAGAACAGACTGTCACAGGGCTCAATCATCAACATTGATTCCATGATGGGACCAAATATTTTATGTTTCTTCTCAGTTGATGTAAAGTTTATTTTCTCCTCACTCTTCATATTCTATTTTTTTCCCTTAATATTTTTATTATGCCCATTAGTGGCACATCCCTCATAGGAATAGAATTTATTATTTAGAGAAAGGGATGTTTTGGATTGGTTATGCAAGTGGAAAAAGGATTGTTTTGTCCATTGCTAAAGTGTGCTTTACATAGAATATGGAGAATATCCCATAAGGATGAGAAATCAAACATGTCACTTTAATCAGAGTATGTGCATTATCCCAAGAATATTTTTTGTTGCAACTGATGAGCTCCAGAATCATGAATAATTTTTCTAACTACAGCATCTCATTGGGATATACCACATATTGATTTGAAAATTGTATAATTAAAGGAGTTTTGTTCCTTTAAAGAGGTTGGTCAATCAATTTTTTATGAAAAAAAAGTTATCACTTTAGAAAAGTTCTTCGTGTAACCTCTTTGGTGTCAAATTGGTTTCTTATGTAAAACCATTGACAAGCTTTGAGATCATATTAAAATGTTTCCCTATTACAGAGATGACTTGCATAGTGTATAAGTTGTAGAATTTGTAGAACATGTTATATTTATTTGAGATTTAGATGGATAATGGAATATAGTTGTGTTTTGTTGCTCTGTCTTGCTGTTGAAATATAATGCCTTATTTTGAGTATTAACTATATTGGTACTCTCACTCTTTCCTTTTGTGGTAGTCATCTGAGAAATGTGTTGAGATTATAAAATCATTTTAGTTATAGGATTTAGAATGAAATATTAACAATATTTTTAGGGGTAGTCCCAAGGTCATGGATTTAGTGGTAACGAGATATTTAATGATTACTTGTATCTTTTCTTGTGATTCTTTCAAGGAAATACAAAGTATTGTTTCATTCCATTTATTTTGAAGGTTCTAAAACATTTTTTTTGTGGAAATGAAATGATAATTTAGTAAATTTCTCTTATTTCATCTGATACCCATCCATATATTTGCCTAAATCAACCCACCCTATCTTGCCCTATGATTAACAAACCATTTGCATAACGTAAGTGTTACTTGCATTGAAAATACATAATATCTTTTATATTTGGAATGTATTTATAGTTTTGTCCTTAAAATCTTAAATCTATAGTTTCTTATCTAGTTTCTATTATTGAATGTTTCATAAAATAGAGATTGTAGCCATCCTTTCATCTACCTCTAGTAGATTGTGTATGAATAAAATCATTTTTACATTTTGTGTGACAACCCTTACAAGTGAAGTGTGCAAATTTGGTTATGCTTTGGTAATTTTCCCCTTATGATCTAAGAATCCTCATGAAGATTGATGTGTAAAGTCCCTCCATGTGAATAACCTACCCCATAGGTTCTCTCACCTTGGTTTAGGTAGAGCTAAAATTGGTATGGAGTTAACCATACCCTTTTTAGGTGTCTCTCAATCATTTTTTGTGGTTGGTTCTTTGTTTGATGTTAAACCCTCCCCCAGCTATAATGACATCTTAACAGGTTTTTTGTCATTGTTTGCCATTTTCTATAAGTGTGTAAAGCCAAGCATATGAGGTGTACAACTAGGAACCGACATGGTATTTGTGTTTTTGAGTTATAGGTTTCATGGATTTCTTACTAGAAGATTCTTGTTCACAATCCCTGGTATAAACCCTTGGTTTAAGTTCAAATTTGAATTTGGCAGGAACAATTTGGTGGGAATATTTTAAATTTATTTTAGTCATGTTTTTTAACACAACCAAACCTTAGCCTAAAATTATTCTTGGTCTAATTTTATTTTCACCTTATGCTTCATATATATGGTCTAATATTATGCTAGTAGGGTCTCTTTTGTTTTATAGTATGGTTCCCTTTATTATTCCCAACTTATCCTAAACTTTTAATGTTGAGGCCCTATTCATATTTATTAACATGAACAAAACCTTAGTCTAAATACCTTAGCTTAAGTTTTTTTCATCTTGGGTGCTAAATTAAATATCATGCATCTTGTAAGATATAATGATCTGTGCTTCGTCATGGCCTTTCAATAAGACTATGTGAAGAAATCTTGATGAAATTGAGCACTTAGCCAATTAGACTAATCATATTCAAGCACTCAGATCATGATCAGTGGTTCTTACTTAATCATGGACCAAGGATTGGATAGAGTGAAGACATCATTGAAAATTCAAAATTTTAGGATATCCATGGATTCACCCCGTGACACTCTCATATTCAAGAATTAAAAGTAAAGGGCCCCACTTATTAAATAGAACTAATGGTGTGTGACTACTTAGATTATGATCAGATAACTCTCACTTCATCATAATTTTTAATCATACAAAGTGAATCAAGTCTGAGATCCTATGGGGCCAATAGATCCACCATGTGACAATCTCATATTGGGTCACAAGAGTTTTAAAAGATTAAATTTGACATTTTCATGACCATCATTTGATGTTCCTATTACTTTCAACTTTAAGCCCATCAAAACTAAGAACCTTTGGGCCTAAATCTGATGTTTGTGTGACTGTCATTTGAAATCTATAATGATTTATTTGATGTTTACAAGACCATCAAATTTATGTTAATGTATCATTTTGCTCACGACTAAGATATACTCCAAAATTCCATTTAAAAATATCAAGAATTACATTTTCAAACTAATGGAACCTCTTAGAATATGTTCAAGCACTTGAAATCTTTAAATTATAAATAATGAAATGGTCTCATCATCTAAATATATGTAGAAATGAATTTATTCTAAGTCTATATCTTGAGGTCCCCACTGCATTTTTTTGAATGCCATGAACCTTAGGCTATAGACTTATACTAAGTCTTATTATAAAAGGGTCTTTGTGACATAAACATCAACCCAAATGCTTCTAACCAAAGATTTTATTGTATTTATTAATACAATAAATTTCTATGTCCAAAATTTAGCATTTTGATCCTTATATCCCTTTGACAACTTTGGGCATGTTATAAAAACTTAACATAAGTATTTTAGCCCAAATTATGCATGATGTTTATTAAACACAATGTAAACATTGGCTTAAAATATTTGGGCATGGTCCCCTTTTTATAAATCCTATAAACTTAGGCATAAATGTTTTAGCCTAAATTTTATTTCACATTTAATAAACATGAAATAACCTTAGCCTAATATATTTTAACCTAGGTCCCTACCTTAATAATGTGCTAATTAAAGTTCATGCATCTTTGTAGATCTTAAGACTCATGCTTATCATAGAAAGATGATCCAATGGCATGAAGGTACTGATGAATTTTCAATGAAGCTCCAAGAGCCCATGGGCTTGATACATGTTAAATGCATAGTGAATAAGTGACTGACAAAAATGTTAGAGCCCAAAAGACTTGTGGAGTTTCCAAGTGGCACAACCATGAGGCCTAGTACAAAGAAAACCAATAATAAGCAAGGGCCCATATCATAATCAATAATTTGTGCTAATCTAAGGATTTTGTTCCAATGGTGTGAAGGAAAAGGGAATTTTTAAATTCCAATAAATATTTCTTCAAAGGCATTTATGAAAAATGTCATGAAAGGTTACAGATTGATGCCACATAATAAACATGCAAGTAGAAAATGAAAAAAAAGGATCTTGTGTGACTAAGAATTCAAACATATAAAAGAAAAGGTACAAATAAAATTTGAATCATGTATGAGATGAAATCCAAATGAGATACTATCATTAAATATTTGAAGCCCTAAACTATGAAGAAAATAGAATTTAAGTGAACTTAGTTGATTACAAAAAATTTGAAAGAATCTTAATTATGTTTTGAGCACAAAAGTGTTAGCACAAAGACTAATTAAAATCCAAATTATGAGAAATTTCCAAACATAATAAAACATGGAATATCATAGATAAAAATTGTGAGATGATACTAAGTTTTACAAATCTATATACAATGAAGGAAGGGTTTTGAAAGACACAAGCCTGGACACTGCATCCCTGAACAATAGCAATAAGAATTGGTCTAAGCTCTTCTAGACAATAGAGAAGATGAAAACCAATACCAAGGTGGAGAAGAGGATTTTTGATATCATCAAAAAGTATTATGACATGGTTTCCATTCAATTGGTTGGCCTCCATAATGGTGCTACCAAACTAGAGGTACTCCATTACATTGACATCCTTACTCTAATTTTTATAGATTGTAGAATTACTAATGATTAGATCATTCATGAGGGGAGATCTAGGATATTTTCTTACATTTCCCCACTACCCTTTGAGAATTATTATAAATTGCTAAACTAACATGTAGACCTACCCATAATCAAGGAGTATAATATTAATAATGACTTAGATACCATCTTCAGGCCATGCTTACTCCAAGGGAACCATGTATTATATGAATTTGAAGGAACAATCCCAATTATCTATTTTAAGGAGGAAATTAGGGTAATCATGACCTTACTAAATAGAATATTTTGATCCTCTAAAACCACATATGTCAATAATATGTTTACTTTATGGTAGAGAAAGAGCTCATTCCTCTAATTGGTGATATGATTAGTATCCACTTAGGAAAACAATTTAGTACCATCAATAGGAAGACTAGAAAATAGTTCTTCATGATGTTTTATTTTTTATATTCCCTAATATCTTCCACTAAAGTCCCCAACATCAAAAACTAGTCTCCTAAGGGTAGAACCACCATCTCCCACCACTACTCAAATTTTCACATCTTCTAGTATAGACACCACATATAATTCATCTATGATTATGTTTATCCTACTTTGGTAAAATCCATCATATGGATCCATATGGTTAGGGTAATCCCTCTAATTAGGAAATATGTATAACTAATGGAAGATATCTAGCTTTACCCAAATTGCACTATAATTATAATTGAGGTAATTCTATCCCAAACCCATAATTTACCTATCTATGCTCCCAACAAGCTCATAGAGTAGGAAATTACATGTCAACTCCTTCATGGTATTAATGGATTCTTCAAGGATAAAAGGATGGACCTACTCTATCTTTTTCCTTTGAAAATTATAATAAATTTTTTACAAGATTGGAAATAGGTATATACCATGGCTAGGCATAGGGATTTCTTTGTATTTTAGTTAGATGACCTCAGGTATTGGTATCCCAATAACATAGTGGGAAACCATTTAAAGATAAAATTTATATCCAATATAATCTATTAGCATAAATTAGGTCCTTATGACACCCTCCACATCAAGGACAATAGTTTTGAAGAGGTATTAGCTAGATTCAAGAAAAGCAACCTCAAACTTGTGCATAAGTTGACCAATGATGAAAAGATTAGGGGCATATGGAAAATGCATCCCATTGAATACCATTTATTTCTTGGACTATTTAGTCTACCTCAATAAAAACCTTATATGGAACTTCCACAACCCCAAGGATAGATTATATAAAGTACTAGTCAAGATAGGATGGAGGAAAGACCTAGTGAGGGACCTTCATCCTCAACTCTCCCTCAAAGACCAGCATCCCCTATTGAACACTTAGACATGACAGCCTTGGAACCAAATGAAATAGTGGAGGATGACCTTAAGGTCCTCACAAAAGCATATGGATCTGAGGGAGAAGAAGAGTATACTAATGAACCACAAGCTCAAGCAATAAGGGTTGAGTAGGAAGATAAAGGAAAATAAGTTACCTTAAATTTGGTACTAGTGGCACAAATAAGGAAGAGGAAATTAGAATTGGCAATTGTCCTTATTGGATAAAAGAGGCCAAAGTTGACTCTCACTCATCTCACAAGTGAGATAAACTTGTTTAGTGAAGATTACCCCATTCATGGACTAATCATCCCTTATTGGTTTATTTATGGGAAGATGCAAAATATGCCCTTGTAATCGCACTCTTGGGCCTTAACTAAGGCTATTAACATTGATGTGCATGAATACATCAAGCCATGGATAAGGGATTTGATGAAGGATAAATAGGAAAGAAGAATAATGACCACTATAAGGCCAAAGAGAAAATAAATGGATGCTCTAAGATCATCAAGCAACATAAGAGTAGAGGTCCCAAAATCTTCAAAATACATAGAATCATCTACTGCTATGGAGTTCAATCTAGAGATAGCTAGGTTAGATAGATTCAAAACTAAAAATTCCATGTTGGAAACTGAAGAGTTCACATTCCAAAAGGTAGAACCCTTTATAGGTTTAACTCTAGTTGGAGGGTAGTAGCCTAGTGAACCTCCCATCCTTGAAGAATATATTGAAATCCTATTTGAGGCTCACTCAACTCAATTTAGAGTTGGTATTAGAGGAATGAAATAGAGAAGTCATAATTTAGAAGAGGAAAATGAGAACTTAGAGACATAAGGCATTTTATCAATGCATAAAGCTATAATAAATATGTTTGAAACATCCTTTTTTGATATGTATGATTCTTTAAAATCAATGAAGCTGAGACAAGATGAATTGTGCTAGTAAAGTGAGGTGGCTAAGGGATTGGTAACAAAATGGTAGGATGCAAAGGCCAAGATAAGGAATCTCATCAATATATTGATTAGGAATAGTATCCCTAAGTTTAAAACTATTAGGCTAACCCACCTAAATGTTATATTAGGTATAGTGGTGGATAAAATACAAAGTTTAATTGCTTGGTTAGTAGGCTTAAATAGACTCCTTAGGGATGATGAATATTTGATTACCCAGATCAAGAAACTAATTTCTACCATGTTAGCTAACGCTACTAAGACTACATCCCTTGGAATTATTGATGATGCAAAATATAATCATAGAGTTACCTTGGTAATGCAGGAAGTAAAGGGAAAAATCCAAGGTCAACTAGGTAGTGACAATATAAATATTTTTTGGTATGATCTTCACTATTGAAGAAAATATTATAGAATATAAAAGCATAAAAGAAGTAATGGCAAGGGATGATAGAGATTTTGAGGACTTAGTTGACAAAGAAGATGTCTACCTCCTGAAGCCAGCTATGAATCTAGAGCTTATCAAAGAAAAAAATTAAAGGGATATGGAATGTTTACAAGAGAAATAAGGAGACCCTTCAGTAATGGGCCCACTAATTACTTAATATTCCATTTTATAAAAACATTGTAATTTTTGAAATAGGAATATTCTTTTGTAAAGGCATATGCTAGTCTATTAGCATAGTTGCCTCTAGGTCAGTCTATTTTTGAAAAGAAAATATATTTTAGAACTTTCTAAATGAGGATAATTATCCATATAGTTTGTACATTTGTATCTTGTAACTAACTGGTATACTACTTGGTCTTTCTATAAAAGGTAGTATCACCACTTTGTAAGGAGAGAGATTTTTGACCAAAATTTATAAAGTTGGATTAATTAATACAGTCAAGGAATTTTATAAATATTGTCCTAATTTGATATATAAATTGTTATTATAGTTTTCCCTCAATTTTTGGTTGTAACTATTGAATTTTAATAGCTTCATTGAATTCTAAATTTGCATTTTTTATACAGGGTTGCTAATTTGTGGATATGTTGAATTGTTGAAGGATCCTTAATTTGCTTTGTTTAATTTATTTTGTATTTAGATATGCTTATGATATTTGAGTTTGGTAACAAACATTCAAAGTAAAATATAGTTCTTACTTGTATAATATAATATTATCCTTAGAGATTTAGTTGGTGTATGGCAAGATCAAAGCTTATGCTATTTTGCATCATATATTGGTTAAATATATGTTTAATTATAATTGAAACTTTGTCAATATATTTGAGTCAATAATCAATAATAACTTGTTCACATTATACTTTACCATTCCCTTTTGATTTTTTTAAACCAAATCACTATATCTTATATTTCATTATAAATATCCATTTAGATTAATCTATAATTTATGTTTTGATCATAATTCATTATAATTAACATAGATACTTCTTATTTTACAAGAAATTAGACCATGATGGCTCCCAAAAATCAATTATTATAAATTTTTTGGAACATTCATACATTAGTCTAATGTTATTTCACCATAGGTAATCTAATTTACCAAATCCTTCTACTCATGCTTTCAATTCCTAAAATTTTAAAATGAGAAGATTTATTTAAACACTAAGAATCCTTATGATATGTTTATAGGCATCAACAAGAGAGAATTTTTCAATCAAGACATAAAAGCACCAACCATTCATTTTAACACAAAATAAGTAACAAAATAATGAAATCCATGAAACCTTTCCAAACACATAGATTCAATGCATATGTATAAGTTATTGAGTAACCTCAACATTTTAAATTTTATTTTGAGTGGGAAAGCTAGAACACCAATTTAGACATGGGTTTCCTTATGTCTGATGATTATAGATAGAATTTCATCACTACATGGAAGGACCTCACTAGTTACTTTCATGTTTTAGGTAGAAGCCCTCCTATGTCCCATGATTTTATGTATAATGTCATCACTATGAAAATTACCATTGATGGTTCTCCTCATAATCATTGTATAAGATCAATTTTGTCTAGTTATTATAGGTAGAATGTCATCATTATGTGGAAGACCATTACTACTTCTCCCACACCCATGGTGGAAGATGTACTGTCTCTAAAAAATTTGGGTAGACGGATGTCACTGTGCATAAGATTGATGTTGCTTCCCTTCATGTTTATATTGGAATACCTTATGTGTTTTTATATTCTAGGTAGATGGTCATTAATTCATAGAATACCACCATTACTTCCACTCATTCTTAGGTAATACAATTGTCTAACAAATCTAGATAGAGGGTCATCATTGTGAAGAAGAATAACATTGGTTCCCTTCATATTCATGGTATAATCCCTTCTATGTTGGGAAATTCTAGGTATAAGGCCATCATTAGGTAGAAGAATGATATTACTCCCATTCTTATTCATGGTAGAAGTTCCCCTACTAATAATAGAGTTCTAAATGTCATATAAATGAAAGTTGAGGTGGACCCTCGAAAGCATATATCCTTCACTAAGGAAGTATTTCATAAGGCAACCCTAATATTAGATTCCATGACTCTCAAACCTACATATTTTGACCCTATTATTATCTTTGATGAGGAGGAGATCAAACAAGTGATCAGATCAAAAGAATTCTTCTTAACAAAATGTTTCATCTATAACTTCATGGATTATTGGCTAAAACATCAAGAGTTACATGCCTTGATATTGAAGCATTGACAAACCCTTCTATCAAGTATTATTGATATTTCAACTTGTGAAAAAAGTTTATTTATAATTGCCTTTCATAATATTTAAGACAAGGAAGAGATTAAAAAAAAATTATGGAGTTTGAATCACCACCCCATTGTCATCAAACCATGGTCCCCTACCTTTAATCCCCTCACTAAAACACTTAATGAAAAACCTATTTGGGTTCATCTACACCATCTTCCTCTCTAGTTTTGGACTAAATCTAGTCTAAAAGATATTGGTAATTCACTAGGTGATTATTCTGAATACTAATTTTTTAATCACACTACCTTTGTAAAAAATTTAGTGAATATTGACACCTCCAAAAACTTGCCCAAAAATATCACTCCACATGTTGGGGACCACTCTTGGTCCCAACCTATAGACTATGGAAGCCTATTATTTCATTGTCATAATTGTTTTAATAAATGCCACTTAACCAAAAACTCCATTTTTGTCAAGAAAAAATGTATGAATCCTCTTGGTAGAAAGACTGCAACATTAACCTTTTATAGGTGGTAGGTAAAGAAGATCTAGATTATTTTCATAGTGAGTCACCTTTGGAATATATTGAGCCTATATTCTAAATGAGTATGTTAAACTTCCTACTCAATCTTAAGATGTTTTGTTGAATGACCTAATCTCTCTAAGGAAAGCCATGAATATGGTAGTCCCCTTTACACTAGTCTCGTCCTCTGATAAATTCCAAAACTTGGAATTATCTATGATGGAAACTTCTAAGGACCTAGTAGTGGAATCCCAAGCTTGTGTTATTATAAAAGATAAGGAAGGTTGGACAAAGGTGTAGAGAAATAAATGATGTACTAAAGTAGTGTTCAAGCCTTCTTTTATGACCATCTGCTTTGGGGGAATCCAGGTAGAAACTAATGGCTCATAGGGTCTTAGAAGAGAACCACATAAGACAGTTGTTGAAGGCAAAAAGAAAGTTAAATATCATTATTAATTTACATAAAGTGGTTGGGCATAACCACTATTTCTTTTATATATTTTTTTTGTTTTTGGCATGTTGTTATTGTGCTCTCCCCATTACTTCTAGTAGAGGCATTTTTTTAATGTCTAAATGATACAAATTTCTCTCTTTTGCATTAAGTTTCCAGATCTTTAAGACCCATAATATTTACTATATCTAATTATACATACATACATACATGCATACATACATTATATATATATATATATATATATATATATATATATATATATTTCAAGTTTATATGCAAAATTCTACTATTAATTCCATAGAATCTTCACAATGATCTACCTATGCATTCAAACATCCTAAGACTTGCTATTACACTTTCAACCTTTCTATTTTCCAAATTTATTTAGTAAAAAAAATAAACTAGAAAAATATAACTTACCCCAAATTATAGAGATTAAACTCAATAATATAATAAGATAGAAAACTGAAACCTCTAAATTCCCAAGAAAGCCATGTGTCCAAAACTCTAGATGATTACCATAAAAACCAGTTGAAATCCCACTATTCCCTTTATTTTTCTTCCATCCCATCAAATATTCCCATTCACCATCCAACTCCCCATTACATCCATCTAGTTTCCACATACCCATTCAATGTCTACATTGAATGTGAGGAGAGAGAAATCCTCCTACATTCTCTAATGCATTCCCACATCAATTTTTTCATGAAAATAATGGTCATTAATTTACCTATTTGGAAAGCTTGATCTACCAACCAAATATATAGACTATGGAAATGTAGGTTAGATTTTAAACCACTCCATTATATCTAATTCACATGGATTAACATCCCAACCTTCATGGCCTATGCCATTTACTAAAATAAATGTTAATAAAATAATCAACATAATATGCCATCGAATTATATCAATTAAAATGAAGTAATTAAACCATGATTAGTATTAACTTTTATTCCAATAAAAAATATAAACTAAGCCACTTAATAAAATTTCTACCACCTTAGGATATAATGTAATAATATAGTCTAAGTGTTATTCTAAGGGGTATGAAGGGTTATTTCTTGGTAGGTCATAGGTAATACATCTCATTAGGTGAGTAGGATATATGAAAGTGTACAGGAGTTTTCATGGAAGGAGAAGGATGCAGTAAGTCACAAAGGTAGAGTAAAAGGCTAAAACCATAATAAATAATAAAAAATAACAACTTTTGATAAAAGATAAAAGTACAAAAACATATAACAAAATATGATAAGTAATAATGCTAAGACTATGACATAATAAACAACTATCCAAGATGTCTAAAGGATGGCAATGTTATAGTATTTTCAATGATGCCTCCAAGGTGGCCAAGGGTGTTGTTAAGGTGTCATGTGTGCTAGCAAAATAATGACAAAGTGTGCTTTAGTTTTCCTACATGGTTCTTCCGTATGTGATTGGATAGGTAGGTTGATGGATGTTATTAATGGTGTGGTCATATTAAAAAGACCTTATGGGGTGTTATGAGGGTTTTGAGTGCTTATGGAAGTGAAAGGAATTCATCAGAGTAATCATATGAATGTCTAGGTTCTCCTAGTCATCTTGGTAGATAAAGATGAATAGGTTGATTGATAATGTTAGTATTCACATTTGTAAAGGTCTTAGGAATAGTTTATATATGGATGGACTCCACTCTAAGAGGATATCATGTCGTCCAAGTTTTAGGTCATGAGGTGGTGTGTACCAAAAGATATTAAGGTACAAAGTTAGACTCCCAGGTAGATTGTAGAGTTTCCATACTTAGCCAAATTGGAAATATAAAGTGACCATTATACAAGGTTTTTAGGTGTTAAAACCTCCCTCAATCAGATCAAGGATCTAATAATGAGTGCTCAATCAAGCATACAAATATCTAATAGAAAGAACAAGGTTAGTAAGTCAAAGGATCCTAATATTGAATGTGATAGTGCCATGTGTTATAATCATGGTGAATTAGAAATATATCAATGGCACATATTTGATCATATTTTTAGAATATCAATGACATTCATTTGATAATACATATCAAATATTGATGTTGCATGTTTAACTATGTATATGGAGATCGATGGTGAAAATTAAGTCAATAAGTTAATAGGCCTAGATTGCATGTGGGGATACTAAGTATCATAATCACATTAACTAAATGATTGATAGTAAGTTAAATAAAAGGCACATGGTAATATCAAGTGGTGTAAGTTTGAAGACTTATAGTAGGTTATATAGAAGGCACATGGGGCTACCAAGTGTCATAATCTTATAAGCCCAAATAAAGTATCAAAACCCAGCATTAAAAGTTAAAGCTAGGAGACTCCCTAAGAGATTGATAGAGAATATTTGATCAAGTTTATAGGGGGCACAAGATGAATACACATGTCTAATTTATTTGATTTAATTAGAGACTTCTATAATTGAATTATTTGAATTAATAATTGAAAATTAGTCCCCCATTATTTTGGCTATAAATTTCGATGTGTGATGAATTTTAAGGTGGTATAAAATGTAAAGTTGTAAAGGAATGAAAGGTTTATCTAGATAAGTTGGTTATAAGGTTTGAATATTTGTAAAATTTTATTTGTTGAGATATAAATTTGAATTTGTGTTTGACCATCTTCTACAAGTAACTTGAGAAGGATGTTTGTGTTTGTTTTGATGGTGTTTGGATGTTTCATGATAAATTAACTATTAGAGGGTGTTTTATACTTAATAAATACCATTTATATGTATTTTGGTGGTTTTAAAAATCCATTTTCAATATAAATAAATGATTATAAGTTTACTATTTATTCATTCATGATGTTCTTATGTAAAAAGTGAATGTTTGAGCAGGTTTTACATATGTAGAAGAGTGTAGTTATAGATGTAATAACTTGAAGGTGTATTAGGGTTCATATGCAGTAGACATATGCATATTAAAAATTTTATTATCATTTTAGTTTACTTGATGAAGTGATAAAGGGGTGAATAGGTCTACATGAGACATATAATAGATACTAAGGCTTATTTGAAAGGTGTAGCTACTTAAGGGTGACCCATAGATGCTATGGTTAACCTATGAGGGTGGTATTGAGATATGTATTAGTGTTATATAAGCCTTAAGGGTTAATACATGTCTAATGTCTGACCAAGAAGATGATATTCATAAAGGCTCTATATAGACTAAAATTAAAGGTGATGGGTTGTAGAGTTGAGAGGTGGAGGATAGAAGAGAGTGAGTGTGTTTAGTGGATGGATTGATGAATAGAGTAGGTTCAAGATTATGTGTATGTATTACAGGTCATGATTTTGATATCATAATAATGATCATGGAATTTTGAAGATTGAGGATGAGTGAAGACATGTAGGCTAGTCCAAAATGTTATTTTTGGATGCTTTGAGTGTGAAAGTAGCATATGTGATATTTGTGTGATCTTGGTGGATGGATAGTGGATAAAAGTAGTGTGAGGTATGTGTGTATGACCATTTGGTTATGTTTTTATCTCTATGATAGAATTATTGTAGTGTTTTTTTATTGAGTATGTGCAAAGAAATTTAGAGTGATCCAAAATGTGGTTTTGGATGAATTGAGAGGGTGTGAAGGATAGAGAGAGTGTATAGGGTTGAAGAGATATGATATTAATTGTATCTCCATCATATTGGTAGGAAATAAAATTTTAGGATATTTATATTTCATAGGTATTGTTGTGGGTACTCAACATCTAGGGAAAGAGGTATTTGTCCATACTTAGGGGTTGGAGCTCCTTGTGAAGTGGGTACTTCACTTTCATAGGTGTTTTTGTGGGTGCTTAACATCTAGGACAAGAGGTGCTTTTCCATCCTTAGGGGCTAGTGTTATTTGTGAAGTGGGTGATTGACTAAAGTCTCATGTTTGTAATAAACTTATAAGACAAATAGTCAATGTGTTTATAGGCTTGAGAGTAGGTTTTATCCCCTTTGAGGGTTTACCACATAATGAATGTGTTATGTGCTTGATCTTACATTATATTTCTTGTTAATTGATATGAATGATGTGTATTCTTCATGAATGTGTGTATTGAATTATTAAGATTTGAAAGGTTTGAAATTGAATTGTATTATCTTAAATCAATTATTTTCCCCCCCTCTCAGTGATTGTACCTCTGAAAATTGCTATTAGAGTAGATCCTTTGGTAAGGGCTTGAAAACTTAAAGGTGATCCAATGTACAATATAGGTGCTCATCAAATTCAGGGAGTATTTTCCACTAATCAAAAATTGATAATGAATGGGTCTATTTATGTTTTTGAGAGTGTGAGGATGAAGAGCTACATCATGTCATTAGGGTTTGACATTTGTCAAACTATTTTAGATGGTTATTCCTCACCCCCTAATTCTCTAAAAAGTGGTAAAGATAATAATCTATGTGAGGTCAATTCTAATAAAATTAATTCCATCACTTATGGTCTTTCAAAGATTGAGTTTAACAAGGTAATCCATTATAAATCTACCAAAGAGATATGGGAAAGATTTTATATCATTTACAAATGGGATTCAAAGTTAGGTTAGCCAAGTTGTAGACTCATCAAAGACAATTTGAGAGTCTTAAAGTGAATGAATAGGATTTAGTCACATCATATCTGAAAAAAGTTGATGAGATTGTGAACATCATCAAAGGTCTTGAAAGGGAGATTTAATAAGATACTATTGTGCAAAAGGTATTAAGTTCTCTTACCCTCAAATTTGATTCAAATATTTTTACCATAGAAGAGTGTCATGATCTTACAATGATGAATATGGATGAATTTCATAGTATTCTCATAGCCTATGAGATGGGAGTTAATGAAGATAATCCACCAAATAAATAATTTAAAATTAAGGCAAAAAAGAATCCAACTAAGAAGTTCCAAGGTAAGAAACTCAAGGAGGATGACATATCTAATATTGATGATGATAAAATAATTACTTTTTTTACAAGGAAATTAAAAATAGGTTTATACAAGTATAAGGGTAAACTACCCTTCAAATGTTTCAATAGTGGAGAGGTAGGACACTTTGTCAATAAGCTTCATCATAATCATAAGAATAATGATGATGATGAGCATGGTGAAGGCCAAGATGAAGATAAGAAGACCTTTAGGTCTGATAAGAACAAGAAAGGATTTAAGAGGTATAATGATACGAATAAGTCTTTCAAGGATAATAAGAGCCTCTACACAAATGAAGATTGTAGCTCATTAGATGAGAGTGAAGATAGTGATTCTTAGTTTGATAATGAAGATGATGGTCCTATTAAAGATGAAGCAATCTTCATGATAGATGATGAAATTTTTTTACATTAAGAAGAGTCTACTTGGAGTGATATAAATGATGAAGAAGACAAGGAGGACTGTAAGATTAAATTAAGGATTGCTCTTAAAGAATTGAAGATTGAGAATATTAACAAAAATATGAAGTCACAAATCAAGGAATAAGAGGAGGAATTATGTTTTTTTGAGGCAAGAATGAATGAAGACACCAAGGAGCATGTAGGTATAGTCAAGCATCTCAGTTGTCAATTGGAAATATTATCTACAAGCCTAAAAGCTAAAGAAGATGAGTGTTCAAGGTATGTGATTTAAATTGAGTCATTTAAAGTTGAGTTAGAGAAGACATATAGTAAGGTGACATAATTTATGAAGGTTTAAAAGAGCTCAAGTGATCTAGACAATGTTCTAAATATTCAAAATCATGATAGTGATAGAACTAAACTTGGTTAAAAAGATGAATAAAATATTATAAACCAAGATAAGGTGAAGACTAATGTGAACAAGGATAATCAAACCTTTAAGGCCAACAATTACTAAATTAATGAATGTGTTGATAGAATTAAGAAAAATCATATTAGCCAACCAAATGCCATGAGGTATGTAACTTTCAATGGTTATTGTTTCATATATAATCAATTTGGATATAGGGATAGAGAGTATAGAAGACATGATAAGAATGAGTGGAATAATCAGCTAAATAACATGAGCAAAGTTGAGTATTTTAGTTATCATAACATAGGATACATTGTAAGCTTTATCCAAATCAATTAAGGCAAGTTGAGTTTCATTTAATAAGAGTGGCTTACTATAATTGTGATAAGATTTGTCACATTTCCAAGATATGAAAGCAAAGGTTATCAAGTCAAAACAAGTGATTTCAAGATCTTATACTGAAAGGAAGAAGGCTAGTTAACTCATGGAAAATAAAAGTGTAAAGTGTGAGTCATGATGAGTTTGCAGGTCCAAGTGGTTTGTTTGCTATGGTGGAGAATGATATAAAGGTTAAAGAGTGCCAATAGATCTCATTGTATGATCATGTTATGAATGAAGAGACGAAACCTAACTAGAAGACCAAGGTGATAGTTGAAACTAGTTCTCAGGTGTGTATGGATTGAAGTGAACATCCTACTATTGTTGAGCAAGTTTCATGAAAATAGCATTAGTTGTCAATGTCTAGTGATGAGGTTGTTTCTTAAATTGAAAAGGTATGTCATGAATCTATGTTGTCTCCATGTGTTTTAAATTAAATCTTAGAATAAAAGGAGAATGTTGTAGTGGATGAGAAAGTTATTTCTATTAATTTTAAGAAGAAAAATAACAATTATTAGTCTTATAGTTACAAAAGTATCAAGGAAGTAATAAAGGAGATGTGGGAAACTCCTAGCTTCACATTATTCTAAGATATTATGGGTTAGGATGCCTCTATTTATGTTTATTAGGAGACATATTTAATTTTTAAAATAAAACCTATGTGTTCAAGGTGTGTTCAGGGTTTTTAGTTCTAAAGGTAAGATCTTGTCAAATTGTTTTGCTTAGATTGGTTGATCGAATGATGAAGACTAAAGGAAAGGTTGATATGGAGTATGAGGAGGATGTGTACAAGTGTATTCCATATGGTTTTATATGTTAGATTATTCAAAGGATTTTGAGTTGAGAATTTTTTTACACAAGTGTGTATTAGTAACCTTTAGGTGTGAGAGAAGTTTCAAGTGCTGGCATTGACCAAAAAGTGGTGAGTTGACTGAGTTACATTTTAAAAACCTAGTGTTTTTAATCATGATGGTTAGGTGACTTAAAAAGAGAGCTGAGGTTTGAGGCTACTTAATAGGTTTAAATGGCCAAATGGGTTGTCAAAAATTTCCTCACGATCATATGCAAGTGTGTGGTGTCCTCCATGGATGAGGATTTGTGAAAATAGAGGGCTAATTGGTTAGTAGGTTTGGGAAAGAACTATGGTGTAGAGGTAGAGTTGGATGATTATTTTGGTATGGATTAGGGGTAAAATTAGTTTAATTTAGATATGTAATTTCAAGTCTTGAAGGTTTCTACACAAGGAGATGTGAATTTTGTAATCTTCAAGTAGGGCTACTAGGCCTCTATGCAGGGCTAGTGAAGAAAAGAGTGGATTTTGGTCATTTTATTTGAATGAAAAAGGTATGGATATTATTGAATGAGTTTTTTTGTTTTTTTTTTATATCTTTATTTTTTTAAGATTAGCTTGTTCATCTATTGATGATCATGAATGTGGATTGAGAGAGAAGCTATGATGCCAAGAATGTTATTTCATCATGGTTTGTGGTGGTTTGAATAAACTCAAGGGATGTATAATCTTATATGACTTAGGGGGAGTCCTTATATGTTTTATAGGTAATTTCAAGTGTTTTATAGTGTTCATGTGTGTTTTTTCTTCATGGAGTTGTGTATGGTCAAGAAGAGTGTTGTATTTGAAGCATGTTTGAGAAGCTCAAGGTAAGAAGTCATTTGCATAGTGTTAGGGGGACTTTGTATCATATTTTAGAGTTTGAAATTTATTGTTATTGGTATTTAAATAATTTTTATGTCTTTAGGATCAGAATATCCCACATTGTCATTGTGTCAAAAGGGGAGAAAGAGATTGAAGAGGTAGAAAGAGTTTGTGCATAAGATTTGTGATTGGTGTTGACATTAATGACAAAGGGGGAGATTATTGGAGTGTTTTAAATGATATCTCCAAGGTGACTAATGGTTTTGATGAAGTGTCATGTGTGATATCAAGATAATGACAAAGTTTGCTTCAATGTGATTCTATGTTCTTGCATGGTTCTTCAGTATGTTCTTGGATAAGTAGGTTGATGGTTATTGTTGATGTTGTGGCCATGTTATAGAGATCCTATAGGGTGTTATAAGTGTTTGTAATTATTATGGAAGTGAAAGGAATTCATTAGAGTAGTCATACGAATGTCTAAGTTCTCATAGTCATCTTGGTAGATAAGGTTGAGTATGAAAATTGATGATGTTAGTATTCACACATGTAAAGGTCTTAGTAATAGTTTAGAATATGGATGGATTAACCTATTAGAGGAGATCATGTGATATAATTTTTAGGTCATGAGGTGGTGTGTAACAAAAGATATCAAGGTAAAAATTTAGCCTCCTAGGAATATTAGAGAGTTTTATACTTAGCCAAATTTACAATATCAAGTGACCATTCTACAAGGTTACCAAATGTTGAAACCTCAGTCGATCAGATCTAATGATGATGATGATTGAATAGAGAAGATGAATATCTAATGGTGAACATAAGGTCAATAATTTAGAGGATCCTAATATTAAATATGATGGTGCCATGTGTCATAATCATGGTGAACTTGTAGCAGATCAATGACCCACATTTGATCATATGTTTAATAGATCAATGACATACATTTGATCATATATATCAAGGATTGATGATGTGCATTCAACTATTCAAATGAATATCGATGGTATGACTTGAGTCAACATTTTAATAAGACCAAATGACATGTAGGGATGCCAAGTGGTGTAAGTGTATTAACTAAATGTTTAACAATAGGGTACATATAAGGAACTAATGTTTTCCATGTGGAGAAAGTGTAGCAACTAATAGTAAGATACACATAAGGCATTCAAGGCTACCAAGTGTCATAATCTTGGAAGCCTGGATAAAAAATCAACATATATCACTGAAAGTTAAAGCTAGGAGACTCACAAAGATATCAAATAAGTGTATTTGATAAATTTTTTGGGGGCATGAGATGAAGACATGTGTTTAAATTTTTTTCATTGCTATTTGGATTTCAAATATATGAATTAACAAAGGAAAACCAGTCCCCACTATTATGGATATAATTTTTTATGTGGGATGAATTCGGAGGTGGTATAAAAATAAAATTTTTAAAGGACTCAAAGGGATATCTAGAGAAGTTGTTATAAGGTTTAAATGTCTGTAAAATTGTACTTATTGATCTCCAATTTTGACTATATGTTTGACCATCTTCTACAAGTAACCCAAGAAGGATGTTTTTATTTGTTTTGATGGTGTTTGGATGTTTCATGATGAATTAACTATTAGAGAGTGTTTTAAACTCCATGAGTACCATATTTAAAGATTTTGAAGGTTTGAAAAATTCATATTTAGTATGAAAAAAATCTTATAAGTTGAGTGTTTATTCATTTATGATGTTTTTGTATACAAGGCTAATGTTTGAGTAGGTTATGCTTAGGTAGAGGAGTGTATTGATGGATGTAATCACATGAAGGTATATTAGGGGTCATGTGGATTGGATATATGCATTTTTAAGTGATATTGTGTTCCTATTTTTTTTAATGAAGTGCTAAATGGGTAAATAGGTCTTTATGAGACCTATAAGGGCTATTAAGGCCTATTTGAAAGGTTTATGTGCTTAAGGGTGACCCATGGATGCTATGGTAGACCTATGAGGGTGGTATTAATTTATGTTTTAGTGTGATAAAATACTTAAGGGTTAAGCCATGTCTAATGGCCAAGCACGAAGATGATATTCATGAAATCTCTATAAAAATTAAAATCAAAGGTGATGGTTTCTAGATTTGAGAGAAGGATAGAGGAGAGTGAGTGTGCCTAGTGGATGGATTATTGAGTAGAAAAGGTTGAGGATTTTATGTATGACTTATAGGTCATATTTATAATATCATAATAGTGATCTTTTAGGTTTGAATATTAAGGATGAGTGAAAGGGTCTATTGGCCATATTTGGCTCACATACAAAGTCATTCCCATTCGATAAATTATCCCAATGTAGAATTCCTGATTAAGAAATTAATTTAGATAATTTGGACAAGATATAGATGGTCTAGGTGGAAATAAGAGGTCATGAAGCTCACAAGACTTTATAAACATTGAAAGATTGCATAAGACTTTATGGAATGCTTAAGATAAACTAGGGAGCACATGGAACTCATTTTATCCACTCACTCCATCTATATTTTATCCAAACATTTAGCCCTAGTAGTAGGACAAGATAAATTACCATTTAAATAATGCTAGATTTCATGCATATAGACAGGTCAAGGAAAATTAGTGATATGGATCCATTCAATCTTATGCCAATATAATTCATGCCAAGTTATAGCTCACAAAACGAAGAAATATGGAAGAAATGCATATTCAAAGTTGGTTTCATAGACTAAAATGACCATATCTTCATCATTGGCCATTTTTAAGCTAGGATCAAGTGTACCAGCCAAATTATACATTTGATATTTTCACTCAAGGAGCCTTCCAAGCTATTAGATCAAATGGGTATTCTCCTTGTGGTATTAGAATAATTTTATAAAATTTTGCTGCCTTAATGAGTTATGTGCTTCAAGATACAAGTTTAGAAAGTTGGCAAAAATATGAAAGACATCCATGCAAGTGTCAAATTTTTACCCAAGAAAAGACCCATATGAGTTTAAATTTGATAGTCTATAGGATGTTAAAATCATTCTCATAAATTTTAAATGATGTTTGCATGAAAATCAAGATTAATCTCTATAAACTAGCCATTGGGATTCAAAATCCTTGGTAGAGACCTGAGGAAGAGCATGTGGCCAACAAGTGTCAAAACCATAGCAACATGGAGAAAGTTAAATATTCAATGGATATTAAAGATGAATGAGAATATGAGCTTAAGTTAATGGGTCCAAAAGATCCATGAACCACATTTAACTAGATCTTAGGATTTGGTGGCATGTGATGGTCAAGGTGTTAAAATAATCAAGGTAGATTATTGATAGCTAACAAAGGTATGAGCCAAGAGAATTCAACAAAAGGTGATAAAGTAAGATGATCCTAAATAAATAAATAGAAGAGATTGAACTTGAGCTTCATTAGAGAAATAAAAGAAATAGAGCTCGATATAGACTTAAATGGGATAAATTATTAGATAACATGTTATATGTATAGGATAACTAATATCCTTAGATTGGTTTTTTTTTATAGTTAATTGGGTTCAAGATCCAAGGAACAAAGTAGGAGTGAAAATATTATTTCAAGTCATGCCTTTACTAGCTACCATTTAGAATAGACATGATGTGTCCATGATAGTTGAAAGATCTAAAGATCTTTCCCTCAAAATAGGATCTAATGGGAGATCAAAAGATCAAAGATTACAAGATTGGAAAGTTGTTGGAAAATTCACTTATGACTAGATCATGACTTACCACCTTTCTTAAACTCTTGTCTTCTAGTGTAGCTTTCTAAAAATAGAATGATCTAGAGGCTATCTGAGTAAATTATGAAAATCTTAATCATAATGACTTGTTTTGATTATACCAAAAACATGATACAATATTTTAAAAGTTGATATCTCATTGGTTATCAAGACTTCTCTCTCTCTCTCTCTCTCTCTCTCTCTCTCTCTCTCTCTCTCTCTCTCTCTCTCTCTCTCTCTCTCTCTCTCTCTCTCTCTCTCTCTCTCTAAATAGAGGCCTAGGGGCCAAAAAAAATATATCTCTCACTTTTTAGATAAATCATTCAATCTGTCTTTATATTTCTCTCAATTTGCTCTCTTGGTTAGACAAAACTCTCCTAGGATGGAAATTATAACCTCTAAAGCATTATAAGGTTGTGTTTTGATTTCACTATTCTAGTATAGTGTGTATATGTCCAATTTTCATGTGTTAAAAGTCTCTTCGTCATCATTTTATTATCTCACCTAGTTACTAGCTCATCTATTCATGCACATCATGTTTACTATTTCGTATCTTTTGATCAAAGCTCACATGTGGATACTATGACTAGTTAGTGTCTTAATTTAGACATCTCCATCATTTCCCTTATCCTAGACAATTTGGTGAACCTCAAAATGGATATATGAATAGATAGTTGAAGTCTTAACTTTGACATTTCCTTTTTTCATTAGTGTTCTTTAAGTCAAGTAGAGAGGATTGACTTGTAGTTTTTTTGCATCACCATATTCACTTTCTTATGAGCCCTTATCTCTTTCTAACCCTTTTCCTATAAAGTACTAGGCTTAGTTTTAGTCTTAGGTGACTATTAAAGATGAAGATGGCCTACTCTAGAAGTTTAACCCCAACATAGATGACCCACATCCTAGGGTTGCTCCCATTGTTTAATCAGGGTTTGAGTAAGGAGATTTGAACAATCTTCTTGCTTAGATAAGGGTGAAATTCTGATTGATAATAGTTTTTGGCACACCCAATGGGACTGAGGTCCAAAGAAAGTGAAGAGTCTTGGTGTTATCTTCATCTGATCAACCTTTATAATCACATACACAAACATAATTGGTGACTTTGACCATCCATTAGTTGGTTTAATTAGCCTAAGTACCTAATCACCATCGTTTGATATGTGCAATCATCAACCATTTGGTCAAAATTCTTGTTCATTCATTCCTTTTAATTCATATCAAATTGAAAATGTTCATATATTCACCCCAAGTCATCCTTAAATATTAGTGTAGTAACCATATAATCATTCCTACAAGTCCTATAGTAAGCTTGCCTCTCCTCCTTATCAACCCACTTTACTACATAGTTAGCCTTGTCAAACCTCATCTCTACCAGCTAAGGAACTCAAAAACATCCACTCTTAGATTGTCTCATATGTAAATACCCCCAAATATTTCATACCTTCTATTGTCAAAACCACCTCTCATGCACCCATGTAGGAAAAGTTAGTTGAGTCTTACACCATGTTCCCCTCCTGGAAATCAACCAAAGAGGGTACAAGATAGAAAGGGGAGATACTAGTCAATAAGGTCTAAAAGATAGTCTTCATAGAATAAGGATTAGTTATACAAGGAATGATTCAAATAGCTATATCTCAACTCAATGAGCTTGGTATACAAGATCTCAAAACTCTCCTTCCTCCCCTTAAAAGTAGCCTAAAAGGTACAACACAAGTATCTATAAATTTGAGATCATAGTAGGTAGTTCACTTATATCAAAAGTTAAGGAGCCAAGTTTTAGCTTGAATCCTTGGTATAGATTTTATATTTTAGAGATAAAAGATGTGGTTAAGGGTAGGGAAGAGTTTTCTTGGTCCTAAGAGGGCTGATCTAGTATGGTCGTAGATGGAAATAAGATGTAAATACTAATATAGTTAATCAGTCAGCTAACCATGGTAAGTAAGCCCTCGATAAGCTTGAGGAAGGTATAAAGAGAGGATAAAGATGAAGTATAGCAAAAACTAGTCTATGAATTCATAGATTAGGTAGAGTTTCTATGTCAGCTTGAGGCCTTTAAAATGAAGGGGAATAGTTGGATTCAAGATCTTAGACATATGACATGCTAGGATTTGGATAGATTGATTAACTACCATATGGTCCCTTCTAAAGAAAACAAAGCAAATATGGTGTTGAAATTGGCATTATCTTAGATGACCAAGAGGAAGCTGAATTTTGGGATAATTTAGAGTCTTTCTACCTAATCTTTGATAGTCAATCGAGTACCAATCTAGAAGAGGAACTTGCAAAGGTCCATACGGTCCAAGTTGGATCAAGCCTTAAGGAAATAGGCCAATATGTCTACATTAGAGACATGTTTTCTCATTCTCATCCCCTTGAGCATATGCCAAGGGAAGCAGTAGTCAAGCCTTTCAACTCACATGCCATAAGCTCTCAAATGCAAGATGTTTTATATCCTAGTTTACCATAAGTAAGTAATGTAAACTCCTTTCTATTTGATCCATGTAGAATAAATTATAATTTGTAAACTTAAACATATTAGGTTAGATTTCATGCTTTTCTCTAAGTGATTTTTACATTATTTTTGTTTAGTAGGTTACTTTTTTTATTTCTTGAATTTACCTACGTGCATTTGTATTTATTATTTTAGTCCTTACTATGTCAAAAGGAAGTTCTGGAGAGATGCAACCATGCATCATCTTCCCAATAAGCTTAGTTAGATAGGATTGATTGTATGCCCAATGGATTAGACTAGAAAATGGATTAGGTTCTCAAGCATAGTAGGCATGCTTCCCTATGATTCACCAAGAATGTTGGAAATATTTAGCCCACATACCAAGCCATGTCCACTTGCTAAATCATCTCGATGTAGAGTTCTTGATTGATAAATTAATTCAGATCATTTGGACAAGATCTGGATGGTGTGGGTAGAGAAAAGAGGTCATGAAGTTCAAAAAACTTTAAAAACACTAAAAATTTGTAGGAGACATTATGTAATGTTCATGAAAAATTGGGGATCATGTGGAACTCATCTTCTCCACTCACGCCATATATATTTTGTCTAAACATTTGGCCCTAGTAATAGGAAAATATAAATAACCATTTTAATACTACTAGATTTCACACATAGAGAAAAGTTAAGAAAAATCATTCATATGGGTATATTTATTCTTATGCTAAGATCATTCACACCAATTTATAACTCATGTGATGAATAGATATGGAAGATATGCATCTTCAAAGTTGGGTTTATAGACTAAAATGACCAAATCTTCATACTTGGCCATTTTTGAGTTAGGATCAAGTGGACCAACCAACTTATGCATTTGATATTTTCATTCAATAAACCTTCCAAACTAGTAGATCAAACTGGTTTACTCCTTATGGCTAGAAGACCATCTTCTAAAATTTTGGTGACTTCACAAGTTATGCACTTCAAAATACAAGTTTACAAAGTTGGCCAAAATATGAAAGATGTCCACACAAGTGTCAAATTTATACCTAAGTAAATACCCATATGATTTTAAATTTTATGGTATATGGGACATCATAATCAATCTTGTGGATTTCAAATGACATCATGTGAATGTCAATATTAAGCTCTATGAACTAGCCATTGGGTTTCAAAATCCTTGGCATAGACTTAAGGAAGAGTGTGTGGAGGGCATATGTCAAAACCATAATAACTTGGAGAAAGTTAAATGATTAGTGGATCTTGAAGACTAATTAAAATCTAAACTCAAGGTAATGGGTCCCAAAGATCCATAGACTATGTTTAACTAGATCTTAGTATCTAGTCGCATGCGATGGTTGAGGTGTCAAAATAATCAAGCCAGATCATTGATAGATAATAAAAGAATGAGCTATGAGAATTCAATAAAAGGTGATCAAGTAGGGTGAGCTCATCTTGACAAATAGAAGATCTTCATCTCAAGCCTGACCCAAGAAACAAAATAAATAGAGCTCAATATAGACTTAGATGGGACTGATTATTGGACAAGGTGATATATTTATATGAAAACCAATATCCTTAGATTGGTTTTCCTCTATAGTTAATTTGGTCAAGATCAAAGGCATAGAGTAGGTGTGAAAGGATTATTTAAATTCATGCCTTGAAAAGGTGTCATTTAGAATAAACATGATGTGTCCTCAGTAGTTTAAAGTTTGAATATATTTCCCTCATAATAAGATCTAGTGGAAGATCAAAAGATCAGAGCTTGGGAATTAGAAGGTCATTGGAACATTCATTTCTAAATAGATCATGACTTACCACCTTTGGAAAAATGTTGTATTGTAGTGCATATTGCTAAAAATAAAATGATCTATAGGTTATCTAAGCAAATTATGAAAATATCATTCATAATGACTTATTTTTATTGGATCAAAATCATAATAGAACATTTCTAAAGATGATAGCTCATTAGTTATCAAGAATGGCAAGATTCCTGACTTCTCTCTCTCTCTCTCTCTCTCTCTCTCTCTCTCTCTCTCTCTCTCTCTCTCTCTCTCTCTCTATTTTATACTATAAATAGAGGCCTTGGGGACAAAAAAGAAGATATCTCTCATTTTTTAGATAAATCATTAGATCTATCTCTATATTTATCTCAATTCCCTCTCTTGGTTAGACTAGTCTCTATCAAGATAGAATTTGTAACCTCTAAATCAATATAAGGCTATGTTTTGATTTTACTATTTTAGTATAGTGTGTATATGTCTAATTTGTACATGTGGTAGAAGTCTCTCCCTTGGCAAGTTATGATATCACTTAGTTACTAGTTTATCTATTCATGTATGTCATGTTTAGTGTTCTTCATCTTTTGATCAAAGCCTCCATGTGGATATTATGACTAGTTAGTGTCTTAATTTAGACCTATCCTTCATTTCCCTTAGCCTAGACCTTTTGGTGAGCTTCCACATAGATATGTGAATAGATAGTTTAAGTCTAAACCTAGTCATTTACATGCTTCATTAGTGTTCTTCAAGTCAAGTAGGGAGGATCAACTTGTAATTTTGGTGCACCACCCTATTAACTTTCTTAGGAGCCCATATCTCTTTCTAACCCTTTTCTCATAAAGCACTAGGCTTAGTTTTAGTCTTAAGTGAACATAAAAGAGGAAGTTGGCCTAATCTAGATTTTTATACATAACATAGGTGACCATACCATAAGTTTGTTACCATTATTCGACCAAGGTTTGAGAAAATAGACTTGAACAATATTCTTGCCTAGATTAGGGTGCAATTCTAGCTGATAACATGGTCTAGATTGATGTAAAAGGTTGTTTTTGAATTGATTTGAGTGTGAATGAATTATAGGTGATATTTGTGTGAGCTTGGTAGATGGATTAAGGATCAGATGAGTGTGAATTATATGTGTATGACCTTTTGGCCATGTTGCTATTTCTATGATAGATTTGTTGTAAGGTTTTTAATTGAGTATGTGTAAAGAAGTGTAAAGCGATCCAAAAGGTGGTTTTGGATGCATTGAGAGTGTGTGAAGGTGAGAAAGTGTGTGTAGGATTGAAAAGAGTTTATATTCATTTTATTTCCATTAGATTGGAAAGCAATCAGAGTTCAAGAGATGTTCATTTCATAGGTGTTGTTGTGGGTGGTCAACATCTAGGGTAAGAGGTGGTTCTTCATCCTGAGTGGTTGGTGCTCCTTTTAAAGTGGGTGCTTCACTTTCATAGGTTTTGTTGTGGGTGCTCAACATCTAATACACGAGGTGCTTGTCCATCCTTAGGGGCTGGTGCTCCTTGTGAAGTGCATGTTTTACTAAATTCTTATGTTTGTAATCAACTTATAGGACAAGCATTCCATGTGTTTGTAGGATTGAGAGTGGGTTTTATACCCCATGAGGGTTTTCCACATAATCCATGTGTTTTGTGCTTGATTTTTCATTATCTTTCTTATTCAGTACTATGAATGATGTAATTATTCATGAATATATGTGTTCAACGATTATGGGTTTGAAAGGTTTGGAATTGAATCGGATTATCTTGCATCATTGATTCACCCCCCTCTTAGTGATTGTACCTCTAATAGAAAATATAAACACAAATAAGTATACTTATTGAACTTGTATGACTTCTCAAAATTCTTTTAGTACTCGG